>ML681991.1:620184-898268 GCA_007922195.1 Podocnemis expansa | reverse complement strand
TCGTGGGGTCCCTTCCAACCCTATGATTCTATGATTCTATGACTTGCACCTTGCTGGTCTGGTTCGTGGATCAGGTCTTGGGATCTTTAATGATCACAGGTGGAGGCTCTCTGATTTATTTCTTAGCCAAAAGACAGCACCTGCAGCAGCACAGCCTAGCCTAATGCCCTAGAGTGCTGGATGCAGTGCTGACTGTGGGGAGAGCATCCCCACACATTTCCTCATACCAGTATTTTCAGACCCTGCATTTTCCCCACCAGCCTCCTTGAGCTGACCTGTAGCCCTGCTTGATATATGAGCAGCACATTCAGTCTTAGCTCCTTGGGGGGGGAAGCACCTGGTAGTACTGTGCAGCAACTTTCTCTGACCAAGGTAGGACAGGGGTTAAAATAAGGGGGAACACCCCGGAACGCAATTCCGGGCCCCCGCCCCAAAATAGGGGAATGTGCCAGCACACTATGTTCCAGGTGTGACCCAGGCCCCCTGGGATAACCTTCTGAATGTGTCAAAATCAGGGCAAGCTGCAAAAACCAGGGGCCAAACCCCTAAACCACTGATGGGTGGTACTTAAACCAGTCTCCCAAGTCAGTAACAAAACATGCTTCTGATTCCTCACTCTGGGCATCACAAAGCATAACGAAACAGAAAGAGCCCCCTTACCACACATCAGTTCCTATGGTCCCCTCTAGCCACTGAGTCTCTTAAAGAAATAGGTTCTCCTGACCCCAAAGCATCACCCAGGACAATATGGGCTTGGATCTTACCCAAAATACCACACTGCCAGCCAATCCTTTAGTTACTACGACTAAAGGTTTAATATAAAAAGAAAGCAAAATATGTAAGCTGTTAAAAAGTCAAAGTGAATCACATACATAGAAATGATTTAGAGTCCATAGAAAGCAAATCCTTGAAGATCCTGTAGTTTGCAGATTAGCCCCACTCCTCCGGTGTGCACCCAGCAGCAGCAGCAGCTGGGTGGGTCTCAGTCCTTTTTTCAGTCTCAGGAGAATAGTTCCAGAGGAGGGTGTTGGTTGCAGACAGACTGAAGACTAACGACAAAATGGAGATGGGTCCCTGCCTTTTATCTCAGAGCCCTTGCCAGATCAAAGTGGCATTGGGCCACTTGGGCAGTCTAGGTAACTGATCGAACAGGTTTCTTCCTGGGCCCACTGCAGCTGGTAGAGGGCCATCAAGAGGAAAAATAGTTTGCAGAAACCCAGTCTGGGATTCCCTTAAGAATGAATCTCTTGGATCACACATAGAAACAAATAGATCTCAAATTTCTAATTCAGGCATGATACCTACAAACTATACAAACTATACAACCATTCTTAGTAGATTACAGCTTTTCTATTGACACCAAATGTGGTACGTGAAAGATAACCATAACCACTCCCCTAGACCCAGACAGCGTCACACCAGGGCCCCCTAAAAACAGAAGGGGATGCTGGGACACAGCGTTTTGGTGCATTCCCCCTAAACTAACAGAAGGGAGGGGCTGCGGGCTGGGGCCAGCCCAGCCACCCCATCCTCCCTTCCCTGGAGCCTGTGGCGGCTCCACCCATTCTGGCCAGGGCTGGTCCCCAGCCTCAGGCCTGTGCTCCTTTTTGCTGGCCAGAACCGCAGCCTCCTTCCCCCCACCCAGCTCTTCAGCCACCTCGCCCAGGTAAAGGGGCTTGCAGGGGGGCAGAGTTGGGGCAGTCAGTGGGGAAAGCGTGGGGGCAGGGAGGGGGTGTGGGGTGTGGGCATAGGGGTCAGAACGGTGGGCTGGGGAGGGCTTGAGAGGCTAAAGAGGGTGGCGTGAAGATTGGGCGCTGGGGGGTTGGGGTTTTGAGGGCTGGAATGGGGGCAGGGAGCTTAGGGAGTGGAGACTGGGGCTAAGAAGGACATGGGGAAAGGGTCTGATGGTGGTAGGTGTTTTGGAGGCAGTAGCTGGGGTTAGGGCAGTATCATAGAATCATAGGGTTGGAAGGGACCTCATGAGGCAGGACCTGCCAGAGGCAGGACCACTCCCACTAAACCATCCCAGTCATGGTTTTGTCCAGCCGGGCCTTAAACACCTCCAAAGATGGAGACTCCACCACCTCCCTTGGCAGTTCATTCCAAGGCTTCACCACTCACCTAGTAAAAAAGTTTTTTCTAATATCCAGCCTCGACCTCCCTAACCGCAACTTGAGACCATTGCTCCTTGTTCTGTCCTCTGTTATTACCAAGAACAGTTGAGCTCCATCTTCCTTGGAGCATCCCTTCAAGTAGTTGAAGGTTGCTATCAAATCCCCCCTCAATCTTCTCTTCTGCAGACTAAATAAGCCTAATGCTTTCAGTCTTTCCTCATAGGGCTTGTGCTCCAGCCCTCTAATCATTTTGGTTGCCCTCCACTGAACTCTCTCTAGCATGTCCCTGTCCTTTTCATAGTGGGGAGCCCAAAACTGAACACAGTATTCTAGATGTGGCCTCACCAGTGCAGAATAGAGGGGAATGATCACATCCCTTGATCTGCTGGTAACACTGCTTTTGATGCAGCCCAGTATGCCATTGGCCTTTTTGGCAGCAAGAGCACACTGCTGACTCATATCCAGCTTCCCATCCACCATGACCCCCAGGTCCTTTTCTACAGTGCTGCTACTTAGCTCATCACTTCCCAGCCTGTAGCAGTGGATGGGGTTTTTCCGTCCCAAGTGCAGGACTTTACACTTGTCCTTATTGAACCTCATAAGATTTCTATTGGCTCACTGTTCCAATTTATCTAGGTCTCCCTGAATCCTGTCCTTGCCCTCCAACGTGTCTACTGGTCCCCCCAGCTTGGCGTCATCCGCAAATTTACTGTGGGTGCAGTCTATTCCATCATCCAGATCATTGATGAAAATGTTGAATAGAACTGGCCCCAGGACCGACCCCTGGGGCACACCACTCGTTACTGGTTACCAGCTAGACACGGAACCATTGATTCCTACACGCTGAAACCGCTGATCTAGCCAGTTTTCTATCCACATTATAGTCCACCTATCCAACCCATACTTCCTTAATTTGCCAATGAGAATGCTGTGGGAAACTCTATCAAAAGCCTTGCTAAAATCAAGGTATATCACATCAACGGTTCTTCCTACATCCAGAAAACCAGTCATTTGATCATAGAAGGAAATGAGATTGGTCAGGCATGATTTACCCTTGGTAAATCCATGCTGACTGTTCCTGATCACTTTATTTTCCTCTAAGTGTTTTAGGATGGATTCTTTGAGAACCTGCTCCATTATTTTTCCAGGGATTGAGGTGAGGCTGACAGGTCTGTAATTCCCCAGATCCTCCTTTTTCCCTTTCTTGAAAATAGGTACTACATTTGCTTTTTACCAATCCTCTGGCACCTCCCCCGTTCTCAATGAGTTTTGAAAGATACTGGCCAGCGGTGCTGCTATCTCATCGGCCAATTCCCTTAGCACCCTTGGATGCAGTTCATCCGGCACCATGGACTTGTGCGCATCCAGCTTCTTTAAGCAGTCCCTAACCTGACCTTCCGTCACCAAGGGCCTCTCTTCTTCTCTCCAATCTGCCATACCCATGGTAATGGGCAGGGAGCTGACCCTACCTGTGAAAACTGAGGCAAAAAAAGCATTGAGCACTTCAGCTTTTCCCTCATCCTCTGTCACAAGGATGTCTGCCTCATTCAGTAAGGGACCTACACCATCCCTGATCCTCTTCTTGTTGTTAACATACTTATAGAACCACTTCTTGTTATCCTTTACATCCCTCACTAGCTGCAACTCCATTTGTCCTTTGGCCTTTCTGATTTGATCCCTGCAGTCCCTAGCAATATCTTTATATGCCTCCTTGGTCATCTGACCAAGCTTCCACTTCCTGTAAGCTTCCTTTTTATGTTTAAGCTCAGAGCAGAGTTCTCTGCTAAGCCATTCTGGGTGCCTTACGTGTAGCTGGGGGCAGGGGCATCCCTAGGGAGGAGCGGGGCCCAGGGCGAATCAGTTCATGTGGGGGCCCCCCCATTTTAAACTCTGCAGCGCAATGTTCCCTCTAAGCCAGTGGTTCCCAACCTGTGGTCCAGGGACCCCCAGAAGTCCACAGACACTTTGCAGGGGGTCTGCAGAGCCTCTCTCTAACCGGGGCTGGAATCCAGCTACAGTCCTGATGCTCCCTACCAGGGCTGCCTTTCCCCGTCTGTGGCTGTATCCTGGCAGGGAGATGGAGCCACAGCAGCTCCCCAGCAGGGGCCAGGGCGGGGGACCAAAGCTCCCGTGGCTCAGCTCCCCGCTGGTGCAGGCAATGGTGGTGGCAGCGCTCCTCACCAGCTCTCCCACTGGTGTGGGCCAGAGTCTGCCCATTCAAGCCAGATTACATAATCAGCTGGGGGGGGGGTCCGCAAAGATTATTTTTTTGTTACAAAGGGGTCCCCAGCCTGAAAAAGGTTGGGAACCACTGCTCTAAGCTGATGATGCAGTTGAGCAAGTTTCCTGCTCGTTCTCCAGGCCCCAACAGGCTTCTTCCCTGCTGCCTGCTGGCTCCCCAATAACTTGTGCAGCCATAACTTGTTCAGCTGCATCATCAGCTCAGAGGGAACACTGGGCAGTGTCATAATTTTTCTTTAATAAAATCATAAATTTCTAGCCCTCAGGCTAAAAAGTTACAGAGAGAAGCAGAAAAACATGACCTGACTTTATCCTAAAGGCTCGAAACCCGGAAGTCAGAGAAAATAGCTTCTCCCCATTTATTATTTCTTTAAACATCTCTTTGTTTTTAAGTGAGTTTTAATGATATATTTAAGCCAGACTTGTAACTATTTTTGATGTTTAGGGTAGGCAATATTGAATGTGTCATGGTGATGTTTCATCAACCTCACAGCCAAGTGGACAGGAGCATCTGGAGGTACTCTTCTTTGTGGTTCTGGTTTTCTGTTCAAGGTGGGCACACAATTTTACAAGTTCAATAATTTTTCTTAGATCAAGTTTTTTTTAAATTGAAAATTCAGAGAGAGGGAAGCTATTTTTGGATGATATCAAGAAATAAATTCAAGTCTTGTCTCACCTTAAAGCACTGGATTTCAATTGTCTAATGTATGTTATTTCCTTTATGCTGCCTGACTCTCTCCTTTTCCATCTTATTTTAATATATGTATTCATACATTCCTCATTGCTTTGCAGGTGATCTAAGTAATGAAACTCAGGTACTGTTTGAGGATGAAAGGAAGAAACAAGGGATCTTTGGCCTCCTCTCAGATACCCTGATGTAAAACAAACAAGGAGTCTTGTGGGACTTTTAAAAGCTAACAAATAAATAAATTTGTTAATCTTTAAAAGTGCCACAGGATTCCTTGTTTGTTTCGCTAAACGAGACCCACATGGTCACAGTTGCTTTCCTCTTTGCCATGCTTTGGGACTGGTGCTCTGACTGCAATCAGTGACAATGGGGCATACTTACAGGGCAGAAGGAAGGACAAAAACTTCTTTAATGTGTTGATTGATGGCCATTAACCCTAAAAACCCACTATTTCCATATGAGCGCTAGCCTGGGGCCTTCTCTCTCAGGTATAATAGATCATTATCTGCACAGAGAAGTTTGCTCAAAAAGACATCCCTGAAGACTGAAAACTCTTGTTAAATGTAGAGGGAAAAAAGTTCTTTAATATCTGAGAACACTTTCTGGAGATGCTGATGTAAATTCAAAGAGAAGGTCCTGATTTCTAAAGGTTGGGGATGTGACATTCTCCCGACTTTATCCCTGTTTGCTTGACTGAGGCTGGCTCCATAAGTTTTATC
This sequence comes from Podocnemis expansa, assembly GCA_007922195.1. Classification (NCBI taxonomy): domain Eukaryota; kingdom Metazoa; phylum Chordata; order Testudines; family Podocnemididae; genus Podocnemis; species Podocnemis expansa. The sequence goes on along the minus strand of ML681991.1, from coordinate 892,506 downwards.
TCAACACTTGTCCTGGGTTCAATTCCCAGGGGGGTTGGACTCGATGATCTCATGAGGTCCCTTCCAGCCCTATGATTTGATTGATTGATTGAACTTGCCCTTTCTCTTCCCCTCAGGGAGCAGTTGTGGGAAGGTGGCTAGTTAAGAGCTCCTGTAACCAAACGGTGCCTGTCTGAATTCCCTTCCCCCTTCCCTGACCAGCCGGAGCTGCTCCCTAGTCCCACAGCTTGAAAAAGCTCCCTGCTTCCTTACTCCGGCTGGCTGTGTGGGATCCCCCAAAAGCACCAGGCCCCCCAAAGCGCAGGGCCTAAGGCGGTTGCTCCTCCTGCCCCACCTTAAGGACGGCCCTGGCTGGGGGGGGGGGGTGGCTCAGGCATTTGGGGGGCAGTAGCTGAGGTGGGGGTCAGGCCTTTGTGGGGGCAGTAGCTGGGGTGCATGACGGGGGCCCAGACCTGTATGAGAGGGCCCTGGAAATTTAGGAGAGTTCCAGGTCCCTACAAATTATACTTTAACCCCTGGATATTGGAGGCAGTAGCTGAGGTGGGTGAAGGAGCCTCCACTGGCATGAGAGAGGCCTGCCAATTTAGGAGGCTCCAGGGCCCCCCATATTATACTTAAACCCCTGAGGTAGGAGCAGCATTCACAGGCCCTCCATGAGTCGGTCCCAACCAACCCTGCCTGAGTAGACAAAGGCTGGTACCACACGCAAGGCTGGAAGGGCAGACATCCATGATGAACTCTTGAAAACATATTCCTCAGCTCCCAGAAACTGAAGGGTTCCAGTGACCTGGGAGGAGGAGAGTAGGAGCAAGCTTAGCTCTGGCTGGGAGCAGGGCTGTCCTGGCTTTTTCCAGATGGCCCTGGCTTGCCAAGACTGACACAGTGGAGCGGGGGGGGAATAGGTGTTGTGTGGCACTTGAAGATTAACAGATTTATTTTTCACATGAGCTTTCATGGGAGAAAAATCCCTCTTCATTAGTTAGTCTTTAAGTACCACATGATTCCTTGGTTTGGTTTTGTTTTTTTTTGCTGGATGAGACTCACAGGGCTGCCCCTTTGGAAATAAATCACAGTGAACCTCTCCACTGAATTGACAAGTCCCCAAAGTCACCCAGGATGACTGCCCTTAGCCCTGTGCTAGGCCCGTGGGGAAGGTGGACTGGCCTCTGGGCTCTCTCTGCTGTCTGTAGGGACTGTCCTGGGAAGCCCAGCAAAGCAGAGTCCCTTTTTAGGATTCCCTGCTCTCCTTCTAGTGCTGTAGTCTCAGACTGGTGGAGCAGACAGATCTCATGGCTTCCCCAGAGGATGTCCCACACAGGGGATAGGATGGGCTATGGTGCCTGGTAGTGCTGGGGGGGGGTTGGGCAGCATTTTTGGGCCAGGAGGCACCCGTCTCACTGATCAGTCAGAGTTGCTATTTGGTTCTCATTCTGGGGTGCAGCACCATGTTCCCAGACACCTACGCTCCTGCTCTCAGTGCCCCCTGGCGACCAAATAGGCCTGAACCACAGCCCAAGTGCTTTTGTATTGGTCTCCCTTGGGGGTGAAATGAGACAGAAGCAGCCTGTTGGTGGCAGAACAGCTGGTTCCTGTCCAGTTAACAAGAGCCAATCTTGTCTTGGGAGGAAGGAGAAGGGCTCATGAGCTCCCTGTTGCCTGGAGCAGCTGGGCGCTTCTCTGCAGAGTGGGCCCTTTGTGAGGGCAAAGCAAGCATGAAACTCTCTCAGCTCTGATGCCAGCCTTTCTGGCCCCACATTCAGGTCCAGAGCAGCTGGGGCTCTCCTGCTCCCTTCCTGGCTTCATCTCCAGGGAGATGGGGGTGGCTGTGAGGCATCTGGGAGCTCCTCAGTGCCTGCTGCTTTCCCCACAGGGCTGTCACTGAGGGCGTGAATTCCACCATTAGAGAGGGTCAGGGAGTCTCCAGCCTGAGATGCCGCTACCGCTCTGCCACGGCCAGTAGATCTGAACTGAAACCCAGGCAAATGGGGAAAGTGCTGCTGGTGTTTTTAGCTTGCAGAGGTAGGTTGCTGGGCTGAGAAACAGCTGACTTCCTCCTCTTGCTAGTCTTAGCTCCCAGCTGCTGTTGAGCTGACTGCAGGAAGTTAAGTCAGCAGATGAGTTGTACTTGGTCCTTGGTTTTTATGCTGTTCTAGGTGGTTTGGGTTATTTTGTCATATTGCATGGGTCCCATAGGTTGGTACAGCTTTCTTGACCCTTGTTCTAGCAGTGCAGTACATCTGTGGGGGAAGACTGGCTGAGAAGGATGGGAGAGAGGAATCCTGTAACTCCCATCACTGCAGAGGTTCCCCTTGCTGTATATGGTAGGTGCCCAGAGAAACTAGGCTAGGCCATAGCAGAAAGGAAGGCCCCCACAACCATAGGAGAAGCTTGTCTAGCCTCATGCTCTTGCCTAGGGGAGCCCCTAAGGATGACAGGGATGGACAGACCAGGCCAGCTCCTCCTGTTCTTTGCTGGCCTAGAGCTACCTGGCTGTACTGCACCAAAGCTCCTTGAGTGCTGGATATTTCTGTATGCGATGAGGTGTTTAAGCCAGCCAATTAAGCCAACAGGCCACAGCTGAGAGGCAGCAGGTGCTTCAGCTAGCTGGGAGGGAGGGAAACCAGCTGGGTTTATAAAGGCAGGATTCAGTGCAACTAAACAGTCCTATAGGGTCTTCAGCAGATGTATCAGCTTGCTTGGTGGTTTGTTGACTTGCTTGCAGCCAGGGTGTGAACTGGTGATTTGGACTGTATTGCTGTTGAAGAAATGGGTGAACTGGAGTGTAGGGCTGGGGAGGATGGGCAGAACTTTAGGGGCTGGACTTCCTGTGGGGTGCCTTTGACAGGGAGCCCGTCAGATTCCTGCTGCTATTAGAGAAACACTAGCTGCTCTGGGGGACTGCTAGGAGCCCGGTTTGCAGGTATGGTTCCTGGCAGAAGGCGGGAGTCCTAGCATGAAACAGCCAGCCCCTTGCTCTCTAGGTTGGCTCCTGCTTATTGGAAAGGAACACCCCTCTTGCTCTGTCAGACCCAGACTGTGAGACTCCTCTGCCTCCCAGAGACCAGGAGTTAAAGTAAGGGGAATACAGTTCTGGGGCCCCCTATTTCTAGGCTGGCAGCATTCTGGGGCCCCTAAAAATAGAGGCAGGCACTGGAATGCTGCGTTCTAGGGCTCTGCTGAAAATAGCACGAGCAGCTGGAGTGCAGTGTTTTGGGGGTTCCACCTTAAGCCCAGAGAGCTGAGGCAGGCTGGGGGTTTGTGAATCTCTCCCCTGTAGGACAGAGCAGCTGGCGGCAGAAAACAGCTTCCAGCTAGTCAGGCAGCCTGCAAACAGCTGAGGTAAAGGCTGCTGGAGGGGGCTGTATGTGCATGCGTACCTGTCTGGGGGTGGGGTATTGGGGGGGTCCCACCTGTACCAGAGGGTGCCAGGGCCCACCAAATCATACTTTACCCCCTCCCAGAGGCTGAATGGTGCTGGTTGGAGATGGTCACAGCCGATGGTCTGCCTGCTGCTGGGGCAGTGAGCCAGAGCAGCTGGCAGTTCCTGGACCGATCAGGTCTGGCTCTTTGGGTTCAGTTGGGGCCTCCTCTGCATCCTTCCAGCTTCCTCTCTTCTCCGCTCAGCATCAAGGGCTTGTCTGTTTGCTGTCTCCATGGGCTGCCCTGCTAGGCGGCAGTGTGTGGTGGAGAAGCTGTCACAGGGCAGACCTCAGGGTACATGAGTGCTTGGGAAAAACCTTGGCAGTGAAGGCAGGAGCCCCTCATGCTATGCTCGTGTCTCAGCTTCAGCCAGGTGAAGAGACCCCAGTTAAGTCTGGTGCTACAGGAAAGCCTGCCCAGGGTGGTGCTAGAGATGGAAGGGGTGAGGCTGCAGGAGTCCTTGAAAGCCTAGTGCTCCCCTTTGGCTAATTCCATTTGGCCTCCCTCAGTCCCTGCCACACTTCCAGCTGGCTCTGGGTTTCTGCCCAAATAGGTTACTGCTGTGTCCTGTTATGCACCCATCCCTTCTGCCTCAGAGGTGGCTGGCTGTTGGGGGAGTGACTCAGCCCCTTTGCACAGCTGCGGGGGGTTCTGTGTGCTCAAAGCACTAATACAGTGAATGAGATGGGCTGAATCTGCCAGCAGCAGATGTTTCCAGTGGCTAGAGATGGGGGGCTCTGAGATAGGGTCTATTGCTGCAGTGGGTGGGGGAGGTTCTGTGGCTTGCAATGTGCAAAGGATCAGACTACATCAGTGGTTTCAAAACCCCAGGTTGGGACCCAGTACTGGGTGTCACTCTTGGGTACTGGGTCATGGCACCCCTTGCTGCTGCAGCCAAAAGACCAGAATCAATTGTTCAAAGATGTAGTTGCTGGGTCACAGGCATGAATGACTTTTTCAACTGGGTCCTGAGGAAAAAAAGTTTGAAAACTACTGGACTAGGTGATCACAATGGCCCCTTCTGGCCTGAAAGTCTGTAAGATGATAGCGCCCCAAGTGATGAAGCAGGCCCAAGGCATGGGACCCCACCCTGGCACACTGGGCCTGGTTCTCATCAGAACCGCCAGTCAGAAGGCTCCCTGGCAACATCAGCCTTACAAATGAGGGATTGCCTGAAACTTGAGTGGAGAAATGCTACTTGCTTCCTTTCCCTTCTGCCAGGGCATGCAGCCTGCCCAGCTGGGGCCTCAGTCACAGTGTGGTGGTGCCTGGGGTGTCTGTGTGTGCACTTTGAGAGCCCAGCTTGTTGTGGGTGACCAGCTGGGCCTCTGCTCAGGGATGTGGTTGGCCGGGCAGGATTCCCCAGGCCTGGAATGACCAGGGTCCCTGAGCTGCTCTGACCTCAATCAGTCCCAGAGCACCTGCAAGGAAAATGCTAGCAAGCTTTAATTTCAGCTTTAGCGATGTTTCTCCTTCTTGCTGGCCTCTGGTTTGATTTTGGGGGATGGTCCTTTCCGCAGGGCCCCTTCCTCATCAACAGCCCCAGTCACACTTGAACCAGCTCTCCCCATGACTTTCCCCTGGACAGAGAAGGCAGATGGGGTCAGGGGTGGATCAATGCATAGGGGGGGTGAGGAGGCCTCTAGGGCTGCCCACCCTTGTGGGTCCCCCATTGCCCCCCTGTGCTGGGGGGTGGAATCAGGGGCTCTGGAGCCCTAGCCAGTGCTGGGGGGGGGGAGCCAGCCCTGTTGTGGGGCAGAATGCGGGAGGACACTGCTGGGGGGGCACAGGCCAGCACAAGCCAGTACTGCTGATGTTGGCTGGGTAGGAGTGGGCCAAAGGCTGTGTCATTCCTGCCCCACCCCTGGCTGGGGGTTGGACAGGCAAGCGACAGCACCTTGCCACTCAGGCCAGCTGGGTTGATTTTTTTGGGAGGTTGCAGCCCCTAAAGTCCCTGCCTTAATCTCCCTGTGGATGGGGCAATGCTGGAGAGGGAATCTGAAAGGACTGTAGTGTTGTCTGTAACGCTGGAACTGCTGCTACCTGTCTAACCCACTCCATTGCAGTGATTGCTGTGTGTGACATGGGACTTTTCCTTAAGGATCTAGGGGATGGGTGGGTGCACCCTTGTTTGCAGATGGCACTAAGCTGGAGGGAGGGGGATATACACTGGAGGGTTGGGATAGGATATGGAGTGACCTAGACAGATTAGAAGGTTCAGCCAAAAGAAAGCTCATGAAATTCAACAAGGACAAGTGCAGAGTCCGGCACTTAGGAGGGAAGAATCCCAGGCATGGCTACAGACTCGGGATTAACTGGCTGAGCAGCAGTTGTGTAGAAAAGGAGCTGGGGGGTTACATGGACAGGAAGCTGGATACTAGTCAACAGTGTCCCCTGACTGCCAAGAAGCATATTAGGCTGTGTTAGCAAGAGCATGGCCAGCAGATTGAGGGAAGTGATTGCTCCTCTCTGGGAGGCCACATTTGGAGTCTGGTGTCCAGTTTTGGGCTCCGCACTACAGACAGGATGTCAACAATTGGAGGGAGTCCATTGAAAGGCAATGAAAATCATTGAGGGGCTGGGACCCATGCATGAGGAGAGGCTGAGGGAACTAGACTTGTTTAGTTTCAGCGGAGAAGAGTGAGAGTGGATTTGATAGTAGCCTTTAACTACCTAAAGTGGGGCTCCAAGGAGGATGGAGCTAGGCTGCTCTCAATGGTGGAAGATGACAGAACTAGGAGCAATGATTTCATGTTTCAGTGGAGGTGATCTAGGTTGGATATGAGGAAAGCCTATTTCATCAGGAGAGCAGTAGAGTACTGGAATGGGTTACCCAGGGAGGTGGTGGAATCTCCATCCAGAGACTTCTTTAAAGCCTGATTGGACAAGACTCTGTCTGGGATAGTTTAGTTGGGTTGGTCCTGCTCTGAGCAGGGGTTGGACTAGATACTTCCTGAGATCCCTCCCAACCCAGATCCTCTAGGATTCCTCAGCCTGGAGAAAAAAAGGGAATGAGCTAGACCTGGAGGGGTCTGCTCCCTCCTCTGGCACATGGGGGCTGGGGCAGGAGGTTACTGGTCCAGCCTCTGTGTGGCTGAATTCTCAAGAGTGACTTGATTGAATTGTTCACAACTGAGCCGTGAACCCAAACCTGACAGTCCTTGCTCTGATGCAAACCCATTTCCCAGAGAAGTAGCCCACTAGGCTGAGCAATGGCCTGTACTGCCCAGAAGGAACCTCTCAGCACACCTTTCTCATAGCCCTGGGATTCAAAGAAAGCACCTGTTAGCCAAAAAGGGTCCTCCTCACCTGGCCTGCCCCCCACCTGCTCTTGGGGCTGGGGCACTTCTGTTCACATGGGACTCCTTGCCTCAGAGGTGAAAAGGGAATCTAGTATCTGTGGCTTTTGTTCCCCAACTTGATGGGATGAGGAGAGCAGATGCCCCCTATCCTGGGTGTTTCAGAGCGTCTGGACTTTTAACTCCTCTCTAGCACTCCCTGAAGACTCGCTCCCCAGTGGCTTTTTCCTCTTGCCCTGTGACAGCCCCTGCCCCTTGAGTCTCCTCTGCTAGAGGCCAGGGAGGGAGCTGAGCAGACCTGGAGGCTTTGTGAATGCTGGGAGTGGGGCATGAAGCTCACTGAGATCTGGGAGGGCACGATGGAAATCAGTGACTCCATGGTCTGGAGCTTCTTCCCGTCCTGGGCCTTCAGCAGCTTGAGGCGGCTCTTCTCCAGAAACTCACACTGAGTACGCAAGGCATCTGCAGAGGGGGGCAGGGAGGGCTCAGAGAAATGGCCTCTGGCTGGTTACCGGGAGACCTAGCTTCTCTCCTTGGGTCTGCTCTACAAAGTCTCCTGAGGGCCCAGCATGGGCACATGTGCAGGTTCTGGGTTTGGTCTAACAAGGGGGCTGAAGCCAAATGTAACTCAAAGGTGCTTTACCTTTCTGGGGGGAGAAGGGCGAGGCCAGTCTGCAGACACTTCTATGACTGGGCTGACAAATCCATGGGATGGCCTGTGGTTCCAGCTGCAGGGGCTGGTGCTCTGCTCAGGCCTGGGCAACATGCCCCTTGGGCCAGGGCAGCTCTGCTGATGGTTGCCTTGCAGAGACCTCTGAGGAGCAAAGTGACTCTTGCCTGGCCTGTGTGTGGCTGGACCTGGCAATCCCTTGCTGCGCCTGTGGGGCAAGGCAGGCAAGGGGGGTGGGTGCATGGGTGCTCTCTTGCTGTGGGTCCCCTGGGGTTTAGCTCAGATCCTGCACCCTCTCCTGAGTGGCAGTGGGTGTCCAGGAATGAAGGCAAGGCTGCCCCTGGGATACTTAAGAACTGGGGTTGAGACTCCCCATTGCCGTCCGGTGGTCCTGTCCCCTTTGCTGTGGCTGCATGGGCCTCCTCCTGGGACTCTGTGTGGGCCAGGAGTGGAGTGGGCTGTTGATGTGGGAGCTGCTGGTGTTGCCAGGCTGGGTGTGTGGCCCAAGCCACTGCTTGAGTTGGGTGGGAGGAGAGATGCCACCTGCACAAATAATGGCCCCTGCATTGCATGCCCATGTCCCAGCACTGCTGGGGAGAAGAGAGAGGTGGGGCCAAGTCCTTTCTGTGTGGCCTTTTTGCATCCTCCCCCCTCACTGGCTGTTACCTACCCAGCAGTTCTGGCTCAGGGTCTTTGAGGATGGGGGTGAAGGCTCGGTATGAGTTTTCCTGTTTGGTGCCTGTAAGAAGAAATCCTCAGCATCACGCATGGCCTGAGTCGCTCCCCTCATGGTGGGTGGGAAGGTGCCGCAGGCCTGTGTTGGGGAGCGGGGAGGAACAGCCTGTGCTGGCGCAGGGCCTGTATTGCATGTTGGCCTGAAACCTGTTCAGAGTTGGAGCCTTTCGCTGCAGACAGCGGAGTCCTGTTCTGATCCTGGGGACAGGGCCAATGGCACAAGGAGGCCCAGGTCAGAGACTGGACCTTCACTTGGTACAGAGGTGCTTTTAAAAGGCTAGTTGTATTCCTGCCCCCTGGCTGGCCAGATGCTGTGGGGGCATGGCTTCAGTGGGGAAGGGCTGCCTGTGCCAAGGGGGGCTCTTCCTGGGTAGAGGGTGTTGTGCTGAGTGGGGTGGCTGCAGGGCACCTGGGAACACACCTGGGGCTCCACGTTGCACCCGACACACGTAGTAGATCCCACGGGGGGAGAGGAACTTGCTGGCACTGTCACTGGGGAGTTTGACCAGGAAGAGCAGCTTGAGGGTGCCCAGTTCATCGCACAGGTCAATGGCATCTGCAAGACACTGCAAGCCCTGGGAACGAGTCGAGCCAGTGTGTCTCCCAGCCGGGCAGTCTGTCCCTGAGGCTGCTGGCACGGAGCACAGAGAACCAGCAGCTGCAGGGAAGCTGGGCCTTTGTCTGCACCTGCCACATGGCTAATATGTTGTGTTATTGGGCTGGGAGCACTGCTGTCCCCGCAGGGCACCATCACCCACCCCAGCTAAGCTTTCTGTCCTACAGAACATCTCTGGGCTTGTTGGTCCTCACCACTGCAGGCCTGTGTGCACAGCTCACCTTGCCGAGGTCTGCCCTCACCCCTCTGTGGTCAGTCCTGTCTCCTTTCCCTGAGCCAGACCTGCGCACCCCACTGCACCATGCCCCCTGGAACTGTCAGGCTCTCAGCAGAGCCACCTGTCCCCTGACTGCCCCTCTTCTAGCACTGGACCTGCAGCACCCCCCCTTGTGTCTTGAGGAGCAGCAGGCCCTGGAGACAGGCTGGTGGGAGCATTGATGCTGAGGGAGGGGAAGTGGTGAGCTCCAGCCTGCTCCCCTGGCTCTTCTTGAGGGCCTCGTCTACTACTCAAATCCGGTGGTTTTCAAACTATGGGTCAGGCCTTAGTACTGTATTGCAGACTCTCAGGTCCTGGCTCTCAACACCCCCTGCTGATACTGCTGCAAGACTTGAATACATTGATGAAAGATGTAATTGTTGGGTCACATGCATGTGATTTTTTTTTTTGTAGGTTGGGTCCTGAGGAAAAAAGTTTGAAAACCATTGATCTAATCTAGCTGCAAGTCTGTGGGGCTAGCCTCCTAGCTGTGTCTTGGGGACTTTCCTTGTGCAGCTGACACAGTCAATGGCTCAAGGCACAGCTCTGCGCCTCGTGGCCTCCTACTTTTCCCACACAGCTGCAGGGCTCCCCTCTTGCTCCACATCTCCCCAGCACATGTGGATTGGGGCCTGCCTGTGGGCCTGCCCTTCCTGGGGAGCTAGTGCTGGGTTGGGGCAGGGTCCTGCTTGCTTACCTGTTCTCTGGAGCCCCATCTTACTCCTCAGGTAGTGGAGCAGCAGGAGGACGGAGCAGCAGGTATTAGCCAAGAACTGCTGGTTTTCTGGAAGGGAAGGCAGCAGCACATGGCTGGTGGGCAGAGGAGATGTTGGGGCCCTGTCCTGGGGAAACAATGCTGCACTTGGGAGCTATTTGCGGGCTGTCTTTCCTTGCTAGGCCTTGCCCTGCTCTGGGTTGTGTCAGCGACCCCCCCCCCCCCAATGCCTGGCAGCACTACCTTGTGCAGGGGTTGCCCTCCAGATCCTCCCAGGCAAGGCTTGGGGTGCCCTCGGCCCCAGTGTGGGGCTTGGCGCGTGCAGGTCTAGCCCTCCCAGCACTGCAGTGGCCCACTCAACAAGAGCCCTTTGTCAGCTGGCATGGGGAGGTGCTGCTGCCTTGCACCTGGCCCTGCCCAGCGCTCCTCACCCCACCCAGCCAGCGCCAGAACCACTCACCTCCATGCTTGATGCAGATAAACATCTTAGTGCCCTGAGGCAGTGAGGGGCTCCCGGGCACCCCTGGCTGTCATGCTTAGCAGCAGGGCTATTATGACATCAGAGCAGAGCAAAAGGCCTGGTCGCTGGGGGGGGCGGGTAGGGGGCATGAGCCATGTCTTGCTGCCCTTGGCTGGAGAGGCTGGCAGATGGGCAAGACATAACCATAAGGGGCTCTGAGCGCAAAGCAGCCCTGGCTGCTGTGGGCCAACCCACTGGAGTGGGGTATTGAGGACTGGGATCAAATTGCAGGTTAACCTTGAGAGTATGGGGGGAGAGGGTGTTCTTAGGCCAAGTGGCAGACTAGGGGGAAGCCTGCAAACTAGGTACCTGGAGCCACTCTGCAGCAAGCCAACCTAGAATGGAGGGTGGGGTGGGGGCTACCTCCTTACCGAGCAGCCTGCTTTGTCTCCCTCTGCTTTTAGCAGCAGCTGGTTCAGGGGTCTGTGGTCAGATAATGTTGCGCCCATCCAGCAAGAGCATGTTTATGGGTTTCTCTCATGTTGCTGCATGGGCTGTGCCCACAACAGGAAGCATTTCAGTCCCTGGTAGCCCAAGGCAGGCAGTGTTGTGAGTCCCACTGGGCCTGTACCGCTCACCATGGCATACATGGCTGGGTGCCACTGCTGGGCCAATAGCAAAGCAGTGAACAGGAGAGCCAGGCCTAAGGCCTGTGCAATGACTCTGGGGCCAGCCTAGGAGGAGAGAGTAGGGCACAAAGCCAGCATGCTCCAGCCTGTCTGTGTCCATGGGTCAGCTGCTGCAGAGCAGGCCCAGTGAGAAGGACACATGATAAACTCAAGCAGGCTAGTGACCATGTGTCAAGGGCTTGTGGGCCCCACATCCCAGCTCTGCAGAGGAGTAGTGAAGCTGCTGGGGCAGAGAAAGTAGGCATGGGAGAGGGCTGAAGAGCAACAGAGAGCTGATGCTGGGGTGGTGCTGCTGACAGAGAATGCCAAGAAGAACACACACTTGAGTGATGCTCGTGTTATTTATTTAGAAAGCTCCTGTACAATCCAGTGAAGGGGCTCCTCCACTCTGGCCTGGCTCACCCAGGTGGAACCTGGGGATCTTTTGAGGCAGGCAGGCCCAGTAGGACAGATGTTCAGGGCATGGCAACCACATGGCCAAGCAGAACCATAAATAGGCCTTCTGGTGCCTGGGGCAAACAGCCCAAGGGCACCACCCCCCCACGTGCCCCGATCCGGTTCGGGTCCTGATCCATCCCAGCAGCAGGAGTGCCTTCCCCTCCACTGCCAGGAGAGCACAGCCAGGGACCTGGACAGGGTGCCTCCGCGGCTCGCCAGCCAGTAGAGCTGGCATGTTCAGAGGCAGGGTGGGAGAAACGCTCCCAGCCCCGTCCTGGTTCCCTTACCAAAGGCACATTCCTTTTTGGCTCCAGGTAAGGTCAGACTGGCGGTGCCCTCTAAAAATTCAGTGCCTGGAGCTTTGCCCTGTTTGCCCCGCCCTAGTTACAGCCCTGTGGCCAAGTACCTTATTCTGCAGGTGGGTGCAAGGCAGAGCCGTCCCGAGGGGGGCACGGGACCCAGGGCAAATCACTCTTTGTGGGGCTCTCACTCGGCCTCCCACCCACTGGCAGTGGGGGCGGAGCTAGGTGGCCCAGGGGTGAGGCAAGCCTGCTTCGCCCCTGTGTTGGCTGTCCCGTGCCAAGGACTGGGCAAGCTGACCAAAAGTGGTGTCCAGCTCAGTGCTTACGGTTCCTCCCAACCCCCAAGCATGCTGTTTTCGGCTCTGTGCTGGAGCAGTGGGGAGGGGGCGGGAGGCAGCATAGCCGCAGTGGACTGGGGGTAGTGATACAGGCCCCGTGCTGCCTCCCACCCACTCCCCACTGCTCTGGCACAGAGCTGAAGAAAGCACACTTGGGGGGGGGGAGCGTAAGTGCTGAGCTGGGCACCACTTTTGTCTGACTCGCCCAGGCCCCGGCATGGGGGGGCAGCAGCAGTCTAGGCTCCACGTGGCAGGATAATGCAGTGCCCCCTGAACCGCAGGGCCCAGGGTGATCACCCCTTTTGCTGCCCCCAAGGACAGCCCTGGTGCAAGGTATCCAAGGGGGAGTTGGGGCATATATGTGCAAAGCATGGAAAGAGCTGTGTGCTTCAGGCGTGCTGGGGTAAGGGTGGCATTGGAGTGGGCTAGAGAGGGGAAGCCTTGGGGGTGGGATGTGGAAGGGAACTAGTGTGGATGGGGGAGAGGAGGCAGTGGAGTGGCACAGGGAAGGGAAACTGGTGTGGATGGGGGAGCAGAGGCACTGGAGTGGTGCAGGGGAGGCTGAGGCGTATGGGGAGGGGAGTTGGGGGCAGATGGGGAGGGGAGGCATTGTGGGGGCTGGGGGCACTGAGGGCATGGTGCGGCATGATGAGCAAAGGGTTCCCTACTCTTGCAATTAATGTCACACTCCGACATAGCTGTTCTTGGCCGGGCTCAGACCAGGGCTGGGGCTGGTGGCTGGGGCTGAGGTGCGGCCCAGGGGCCCTCTTTGCTTCTCACTGCCTTCCCAGAGGGGCATGGTGCCCTCCTTGGGGGGGCAGCTCGCTGACGTAGCAGAAGCTCTCACTGTAGTTGGGTTTAAAGCTCTCCACGACATCCTTGGAGACTCCGGCCCATTCCTCCAAGAGAGACAAATGCACATTAAAGGAGGCACCTCCTCCTGCCACTCTGGTGACCCCCAGCCCAAGGCCAGCCTGCATCCCTCCTGCAGGGCTGTGGGGTCAGGCTGTGCCCCAGGTGCTCCTGGTCCACTGGCTGTTACAGGATGCCCTGCCTCACCCCAACTGCCTGACCCCTGTGGCTGCAAGTCCAACTCTCAGAGGCCAGGGCACATACTGTTCCAGCTGGGTTTTAGCTCCAGAGAAGGAGCCTTGCAAGGCTCTGGCAGGTGACCCAGTTCAGAGACCAACTCTCACTGGGGTTTGCAGTGTCTGGGCCAAACTCAGGCCTGGGTCTGCAGGCAGATCTGGCTGTGTTCATATGCCCTGGTGAATTTCCCTGTGCCATGTGGCCAAGCTGGCCTGCCAGGCCCAGGACTCAGGGACCATTTATGCTCTTGTACCTGCTCTGCCGTAACACTTTACAGGCAGCAGTATGGATGGACACAGGTGGCCTGCCAGGGGACCTGAGCCCTCACGGGTGGGAAATGGGAGAATCGGCTCAGTCTGTCCCAGCTCCCCCTGTCTGCCCCTGGCAGAGCCCAGTCTGTCTGTCTGGCCACACCAAGGACGGGGTGCCTGGCTGAGCCAAGTCTGTTTGTCCCACCCTGGCTGAGCCCAGTCTGCCTGCCAACCCCAAGGACCGGCTGGCTGGCTGAGCCTGGTCCATCTGTCCCACCACCCCAGTTGTGTACTCTTACCGGGAAGTTGCCCTTGTGGGTGTTGAAGAGCTCATCGAAGTTCTTGCTAGGATTGGGGATTCTTGGCATGAGAACGACCCAGACTCTGCCGAGTGGGAAAAGACTTGTTAGGTGAGGAAGGGCAACCCCAGGAATCTGGCTGGAGACAGCTATCATGGCACTGGTGTCTTCTGACTCTGTCCTCCCGACCAGGTCTCTGGGTGCTTTTCTCCATTCTCACTTTCCTCCTGGCCTGGCCCTGCTCTGTGTCTGCCTGCAGAGCTGAGTGCAGGGCCACAGTGGCACTCCCACTGCTCTGGCAGCCTGAACCATGCACTGGACATCTCCAGCCTTGGAGGGACAGATATGAGGACAGGCTGGTGCAAGACTCACCTTTCCATTCGAATCAATAGGATGACAAGAACCAGGAAGAGCATCAAAGAGGCTGTGGGGAGAACCACGTGAATCCAGAACCAAGGTGCCTGCTCCTCTGTGGTGCCTGGAGAGGAAGAGACCCACTTGGGTGAGGTGGACTCCACCCAGATGTGGTCTGGGTGTAGCGGGGAGGGGCAGAGAGGCCAGAGGCTGTTCCTCACTGGTACCTGGCAGGCATGCCAGTGATGCTGAACATGGGTAGGAGGATGCACGTGCCCTGGTATCAGGCTGTGTCTGAACCTGCTGATTCTTGCTGTGAAGCTTTGCCTAGATACAGCCATTCCTGTCCTTCCACCTGTGCAGCTCCAGTCCAGCTTGCAGCATCGCAGCGACTGCTGCACCCTTCCCCCAGCTTTGACAAATCAATCGTGGCTCACTCAGCTCCATTGTCCTACCCTGCCATGTGACCATGCCACCCCCCTCTGCATCTCTCCACTGCCCCCCACCCTGCAGTGGAACAGACGTAAGCTACGTGTGTTCCCTTTCCAGGCCCTGCAAAGGCCCTCTTTGCCTACCTGTCCTCTCCCAGGCTCTCTCCTTATCGCCTTCAAACCCTGCTCAATGCTCTCCTGTCCCAGGCGCCTTGGCAGCAGTGCTGGTGGGGTGCAGAGGACATGACCTGGCATGCTGCCCAAGCTGAGGAAGGCTGGGCCACAGGGATCGCTGCAGCTGCAATCTCCTACTGGTGCAGGTACCCCAGCACCATGAGAGGCAGCAGCACTGTCTACACAGGACTAGGGGCAGCTGAAGTACTTTGGTTGGGGTGTGTCTGTGCTGCAGGGTCAATCGGATTTTTCTAGTGCAGCCCTGCTCCTATTGTTTCCTTGTACTGCCTGTCCATGTGTCCATCGTGCGTCTCTTGTCTGATAGCTGGACCCTATGTTCCCTCTAAGCTGTGCACATATGCGTGTGCACACAGGTCATAAAACCCATGCACGCAACAAAATAAAGCATGCACAAAAAAATTCAACAGTGCTAATATTTTTAAGCTACTTTAAGAAGGTGGTTTCAAATAGCATGTTTCAATTACGGTTTTGTAATATATGAAATCATTTTCATCACCATATCAAAATAAAATTTAGATATTATTTGCATCATACACACTTGCTTCATTGTACTTACAAGTTTGACCACACTCACTGGTGTGCGCACAAATTTGGACACTGGTTGCAAAAATTTGCACAAAACAAATTTTTTGTGCACACAGCCTATGAAAAATTAGAGGGAACATTGGTGGACCACAAGCTCTTTGGGCCAGAGAGGGTCTTTTTATTCAGTGGTTGCACAGCACCTAGCGCAGTGGGGTTCTGGGTCATGACTGCAGCGATGCTGCTCTACAATACTACAAATAATAATGAACGTCATCTGCCTGGTTGGGCCCAGGCATGGCTGGATTTAGGCACAGGCCAAGCAAGCTCTGGCTTAGGGCCTCACATTATGAGGGGCTTCTAAATATGCTGGCGATAACTAAGATTTATCATAATTGCAACTGATAATGCAAGTAAGGCTTTCCGCAAGATGTATGTTTTATTTAGTTGTGTTTCATTTAATCTTTGTCTGTGTATAGTACGGTTTATCATTTCTTTTATCATTACCCTTTCTGTTATAATGTAACACACTTTTTTCCCTTTATCTTTTATGGTATGGGGCCTCTGAATCTTGATACAGCTTAGGGCCTCAGCATGTCTTAATCCAGGCCTGGGCCCAGGACAGCCCTTAGCAACAGAAGGCCTTGAGGAGCGTCACACACCCTTGGCAGTTTCATTGTTGCCCCAGAAGACAGGGATGCTCCACTCGCTCCAGAGCTGGGTGTTGCCGCAGTACACATTGATCTTGCTTTTCACGTAGAAAGTGTAATACTTCTCATAGTCCACACTGGGGAAGGAGAAGATTGCACCATTTACTGGATGCTCCTGTGGGCAGAGAGAGAGACAGACAGTCCTGGGCGCATAAGCCAGGATGACATTGACAGCTTGGCCTACAACGAGCTGGAGATGCCCTAAGCACCTGCTGTGAAATGTGGCCAGGAGAATGGACCTCAGCCCTGCTCAGGGGTGTCACTGGTGCCTGGCACACAGGGAACATGCCTTGAGTCCCAGCACCAGTGCCCCAAGTGTCCAGGGCAGCCCCTGCCTCTCCCAGCCCTGGCCAGAGAGCCGGGACCTGGCTACCCACATGGACACATGCCTCTCCTGGCGGTGAGAGAAGCCTAAGGCCAGATCAGGCCTGGGCGGGGAATTGGGGCTGTGGCCAGGAGGCATGGCCCGTGCCTGTGTCCCGGGTTTTTCCCCAGAGCAGTGGCACTTTTGGCCCTGCTCCAGGCTTTCACCCCTTTTTTTGCCCACTTCTGCGTGCCTGGCCTCAGCCTGCTCTAGAGCCAGACTCAGAGAGGGAGGCGGACTCTCATTCTGCCTGCAAGTCCCAGTGCCCAGGTGCCTTGCAGAGATGGTGCTGTCCCCAGTTCCTGGCTGGCAAACGGGTCAGCAGTCCCAGAGGCAGCCCTAGGCTTTCAGCTTTGCAGAGAAAACCTGTTCCTGCTGGGGCAGGAGAAGACTCTATGGACCTGGGCACCTGCACCCTGAGATAGGGAACTGGGACCACATGAGGGGAGATTTAAAGCCAGGAGAGACAAGTGCAGTGAAGGAGCACCATTGATGTTGCCCCAGGCTAGCAACACCCCTATCCTGTCTCTGCACAGGGGGGAAGAGCAGGGCAAACAGCTATGAAGGGGAAGGGGGCAGATGTGCTTTAACAGCTGAAGGAGGCCAGCCCTGGGTGCATCCCATGTCAGTGCTCATCTTCGGTGGCTGGAGGAGGCCAGGCTGTATTACCGTCCACCTGGTGTCCTTGTTGCTTTTGTATCTGACCACATGTTCCAAGCAGCTTGGTCTGTCGTAGGTGGAGCTCCATGTCAGCTGTAGCTGGTTATTGCTCATGTTGTGGATGGTCAGGTTCATTGGGGGAGCGGGTTTCACTGCAACAGACAGATGGTTCCTTGGGTGGCCATGCCCAGGAGATGGATGTGGTACCAAGCTAGGTGCCAGCCCGCCCCCCTTCCTCCCCCCAGAGTAACAGCTCCCCACCCAGGCTGGCTGAGGAAAAGGAGGAAGAGGCTGAGATCAGCATCTCCAGGCCCTACCCAGGCAGTTACAGCCCTTGTACCATTGTAATCCACGGGGGGCTTTGGACCTCAGCACACCAAGAGGAATCCACTCACCAGCGGGCCTGGCCAGGGGCACCCCTGGCTTTGCACTGTGATGAGTGTGTCTGGGCTGGCCAGCACTGCCCTCCCTACCTGCTGCAGGGAGACAGGAGAGTTGGCCAGCACCTGTGTGCTGGGTGAGGCTGCCCAGAGGGACACCCAGGGAAACAGAAAGACTCCATAACAGGTGTTCACCCCATGCCCACCCCAAAGGGGTCACAGTGGCTCCAGACTGGCTAACTACCCTGCTAGGTTACACCTGGGGAGACTGAGGCTTCTCTGTGAAACACAAATTCAATCCCTCTGTGCAGGAGGAGGTGGGGCTGGCAAAAAGGCCAGCACCTGAGAGCACAAGGGGGTGCAGCGAGCAGAGGAGGCAGAAACCTCGCATGGAGAGCAGAAGTCCTGGGCATCTGACCCTGAGAGAGGGTTTATCCTGAGGGCTGCTGAAGAAGGAAGACTGTACAGGGTAAAGTAGGAAGAGGACCAGGGAAATGGCAGCAAGGATTGTGATGGGTTGCAGGGTGGACTTTTGGCTTCTGATTGCAGGCTACTGTAGCAGGTAAAATTGCTCTGTCATGGTACACCATGGGTTAAAAGGGGTGTGTAGGGTGGCATCCAATCAGTGATGGGCTGCCAGTATAAAGGTAGGGCAGCAGAGCTAACTGGGTTAATCTGTACTGGGAGCTGCTAGGGAAAGGTACTTCTCCTGGCAGGTACCCTCCAGGTGGGTCATGTGCTGCACCCACTTACAGGTACCTGGAGCAACAAGTGGGCTCAAGTTCTGGGAAAAAGGGGACAGTTTTGAATCACAGAAGATTATGGTTGTAAGGGACCTCAGGAGGTATCTGGTCCATGCCCCTGCTCAAAGCAGGACCAACCCCAACTAAATCATCCCAGCCAGGACTTTGGTAACGTGCACCTTGGAAACCTCTAAAGAGGGAGAATCCACTATTTCCCCAGGTAATCCATTCCAGTGCTTCACCAGTCTCCTAGGCAAAAAGCTTTTCCTAATATCCAACCTAGCCCTCCTGCACTGCAACTTTAGATCCTTGCTCCTTGTCCTACCATCTACTGCCACTGAGCCACCAAGCTCCATTCTCTCTGGAACACCTCCCCCCTGGGAATTAAAGGTGGCTATCAACTCCCCCCACCCTCTGCTCTGCTGCAGACAAAACATGCCCAGTTCTATCAGCCCCTCCTCATAAATCATATGCTCCAGCCTCCTAATCAATTTTATTGCCTTTTGCTGGGCTTTCTCCAATTGTCCACATCCTTGCTGTAGTGGGCAGCCCCAAACAGGTTTTAGTACTCCAGATATGGCCTCACCAATGTTGAACAGAAGGGAATAATCCTATCCCTTAATCTACTGGCAATGCTTCTACTAAAGCAGCCTAATATGCCGTTGTCCTTTTTGGCAATAAGAGCACACTGCTGACTCATACCCAACTTCTTGTTCACTGTAACCCTGGAGATCTTTTCTGTAGAACAGAACTGCTGCTTAATCAGTTGGTTCCCAATCTGTAACAGTGCATGGGATTCTTCCATACTATGTGCAGAACTTGCCACTTGTCTTTGTTGAACCTCAGCAGATTTCTCTTGGCCCAGCCCTCCAATTTGTCTAGGTCACTCTGTGTCCTAGCCCTACCCTCCAGGATATTAACCACTCCCCTCATCTTAGTGCAGGGGTTGGCAGCCCCCAGCATGGCTCCAAAAATGGCATGCAGGCTGAGCCTGAGCAGGATGCAGTGCCACTCAGGCACCCCCACTGGCCCCACACCCCCTGAGCTGCACAGCCTAGGGTCACAAGAGCTGCATGCTGCAGTTCCGGGCCCCCACTGGCTGCTCTTCCCCACTGGGGAGTGCAGCCAGTAGAGACAAGGAAGCTGTGGTGCATGGGGCTTCTGGCCCCTGCTGGGCAGGGGTAGAGCTGCCACTGCCGGAGGGAGCCAACCCAAGCCTGGAACCGGAAGCTGCCCGCTGTTGGGGGAGAGATGGCCCTGGCACTGAACCGGAGGCCTAGCCCCACCCCCAGCACCTGCTTGGGGTGTGGTGGGCAGAGCTGGCACAGGGGCCAACAAAGGTTGCTGACCCCTGGCTTAGTGTCATCTGCAGCCTTGCTGAGGGTGCCTCCCAGGGCCGTAATTAGGTGCTTTGGTGCCTGGGGCAAGCAGCCTCAAAGGTGCGTGGCCCTGATCCAGCCCAGGGCCTGATCTGTCCCCAGCAGGGAACTGGATCTGTCTCCAGTCGCCTCCAGAAGGTGGTGGGGAGCTAGATCTGGCCTCCCACCACCCAGGGGCAGATCCAACTCCCTGCCGCCTTCCAGCAGTGGCTGGGGATAAATCTGGCTTCTCGCCACCCCAGGAACTGAATTTTAGAGGGCAGGTGGGAAGAAGGGGCCAGGTAGGGCTGTGGCTGCCAGCTGCGTGGCGCCCTCTAAAATTCAGTGCCTGGGGTTTTGCCCCAGTCACCCCACCCTAGTTACAGCCCTGGTGCCTCCACCCCATTCTCCAGGTCATAAAAGAAGATGTTCAACAAAGCTGGTGCCAATACTGACCCCTAGGGCACTCTACTTCTTACCAGCTGCCAATTAGCTATCAACCTTTTGATCACCACCCACTGAGTCTGATGAGCTAGGCAGCTTTCTATCCACCTTACAGTCCATTCATCCATCCCACACCTCTTTAACTAACTGATTAGAACAGTGTGGGGGAATGAATCAAAAACTTTGCTAAAGTCAAAGTCTGTCACGTCCACAGAGCCAGTCATCTCATCATAGAAGGAGGTCAGGTTGTCAGACATGACTTATCTTTGGTGAATCTGTGCTGCCTGTTCCCAGTCACCTTCCTCTCTTTCAAGTACCTCAAAATGGATTCCTTAAGGACTTTTTCCATAACTTTTCTGTGGAGGGAGCTGAGGCAGACATGAACTGGGAAGGCTGCCCAGAATAGTACCAGGACAGCTGGTCCAGTGTGATTGTGTTGCCCTGGAAGGGGCAAACTGTTTAGTGAGCTGGCCAGAGGGCCCAGTCACAAAGAGGTCTCCAAGACAGCATGAGCAGCTGTGGTGTGGGTGACCAAAGGAAGGGGGCAACAGCTGGGACAGAGCAAAGCCCCAAGAGCAGCCACCTGGGGCACCCCAGCAGAGAAGAGAAGACCTGTTACAGGCCCTACTGGTTCTTTTCCAGGGAACAGTTTTAGAAATGCCATGCTATGGGACTCAGGGGGGTGCAGTCCAAAAACAGATTTCTTGTGAACTAGCCCATTTCCCAAAGCGCAGCTGACAGCGTCCCGTGCAGGGTGATGGTGATGGGGCGTGTCAGTGAGTGGGCCTGTCACTCATAAGCAATAGATCACTTTCCTTACCCAAATTCAACATCTTTGTAAAGTTCTCAGGCACCAGACTGTGGAGGGGCCTGGCCAGTTCTCTGTTTATCTCACCCCACCTGGGTCCCTCACACTGTTCCTGGCTGGAGAGAGGGCATGTGAAATCTCAGGGCAGTGGCATTTTTGAGGGACGCTGGGCAAGGTATGGAAACCAGGTTGATAATGTGAATCCTTCTCCTTAGTGGAGAAGCAGTTGCTGCTCCATAATTGTCAAGCAAACCGTGGAGACTCAGCCCCCATGGACAGAACCTCCTCATAATGAAGCATTGAATTTGGGACTAACACAGGCTTATTTTTCTCCTCCCACCAGCCCCCAGGACGGCTGATCAATACTGCCAGCATTAGCTTCACCTCTGTGCTGGGACTGTGTGGGCTGGAGAGCAGGGGAAGGAGTGGGTGTGCAGCTGATCCTGCAAAGAGCTTCTACACATGCCTGGACTGTGGGCTGCCAGCTTGCTGGTGCAGACTGCGCAGGGCTGGGGAAGCAGAACTGCAGCATGAGCTGCGCCCTTCCATACCTAGGTTTTGCAGCTTCATGCCTTTGGTGGGGATGACAAGGCTCTTGCCCTCCCAGCTGGCGTTGACGTGGATTTGGAAGGTGCAGAACTGGTGGATCTCACTGCGGTTAAACCAGCAGCCTGTGTTGACACCTCCCTCCTGCAGATAGTGCTTGCATTCCTCCATTAGTGAATGGTTTCCTGGCCTGTCACAGAGTGGGTCAGGGTGAGAGCTCCAAAATCCAGGCCAGGGCACCCCAAACTTCCCAGGGTCTTGCTCTTTGAATGCTCTGTCTCCTTTGTGCCCTCCCACCCCTCCCTTCAGCATATGTGGAAAGGGTGGAGACAAGGCTCTGAATGCAGGGTCCTTGGCCAGGGACTGGGCCCCTGGCAATCAGACTCACCCAGCTGGGGACTTTCTAGGCTCTATTTCAATTGTAGGCTGCTGGGCTCTCTCCTTCAAGGAACTAAAGACCCTGCATGTGGTGTCAGCCTGCCACCCACCTGGAGCTCCTTGAAGGCATAAAGTACCTGGGTGGGAAACCCCCATCCCCCACTGCTTCTGCTATCAGTGAGAGCATAAAACCAGCAATCTCTCAGGGGCTTCTGAAGCTGGGAGGTGATCCAGGAGGCTGGCCTTTTCTGGCTGGGCCCATTGGGTTCTGCAGGAGGAATATCAGGGCCTGCCTCTGAGTCATCCTCTGGGACACTGACTGTAAAGGGCCCAGAACAGCCTTAGCGGAGTCAGGGACTTCGGAGAGCTCTGCTCTCACCCCCCACCCCAAGGCATTGCTCGCCTGGATGCCCCCTGCCAAAACTTGGCCCCCTGCCCACAGTTGGCTGTTCACTCATCTTCTGGCTTCTGGTGGCCAGATGAAGCCACTCACCCACCACCAGCCCCGAGGGGGGCAGGAGAGGGAAAAGTTGCCAGTACTACCATCTCTGTGGACAAAGACGTATTGCGTTTCCTGGAGCATCTGGCTTGTCTAACCTGGGCTGTGATCGGAGGCATACAATCCCTAGCCCACGGGGGTGTGGGTGGGTGGAGGGGGTGGGGTTGCTTGCTAAGAGCTGCCCAGTCCCACCCACAGCCCCAAAGCAGAGTTTCCTACCTTGGTGGTATGTACCAGTAATAGAGGGAGTAATTGGCATTCGGCTTCTCTTCGCTGCCCCACATGCAGGTCATGTACTGCTCGTTGAAGACCACACACTCCACGCCTGCAAGGGGAAGCACATTTTACAAACTCAGGACCAGAGTCCATGCTTGCCCCCCTCTCCCCCAGCACAAAGCTAGCACTGGGACAGAGGAGAGCTCTTGAACAGCTGCCCTGCCAGGAAGGGTCCTGAAAAAGGATGGGTGTGGAGGTGTCTCATCCTGCAGCATGCACCCACATTGTGTGCTCTAGGTGTGTGGGCAGCCTGCTTCAGGGCAGGCTCAGTTTGCGTTTCCTTTCTAACCCACAGGAGGACTTATTTTCATTGTTCAGCTACTTTGGTTCACCGCTTTAGATGCACCTCAAATGCCCACCAGTCAGACTGCTGTGCCTGGGTCCCACCTGGGACAGGAAGGAGCCAGGCCGAACAGGGCTTCTTTTCGTGCTCTTGGGGATTTTGAAGGAATAAGCTTGAGTGGAAGAAAGTCTGTAAGTTGGTTTACAATGATGACCTTTAGAGTGAGCCATTTCCGAACCACGTGGCTTATTTTGCGCTCTGGTACCCGTAGAGGATGCTGGAACAGCACAGATCACTGAGGGCCATCATGCAGGGCAGGGCTCTCTGTTCTATTCAGGCTCTTAGCCCACCCTCATTGCCTTTCCGTAAGTGATGGGCCTGATACCTGCTGCCTATGGCATGTTTGTTCTCCTGTTCACCAGTGGCCCCATGGGGGCTGTGTCCCTGAGTGCCAGACAGGGAGGGGGCACTGGCTGGGTCCTCAGAGGCTCGTGGCCCCACCAATTCAAATTCAGGGTAGCCAAGGGCTTCCATTGAGGGTGGAATGAGCATCCGTCTGACCCCTCCACTGGGCACAACAAGGTGGCCGTGGGGACCAGAGCCCATCACGCTCCCTCCCCCTGTAGCAGGTAACCTGGGGGCATCAGCCTGTCACTCCTGCTCCCACCTGCACCCGCCACCCCCATGGCAGTAAGAGGAGAGAAGGAGAGCAGAAAAGAGGCCTGCAGACTGCCCCCCATGAGGTGCTGCCACCACCACTAGTGGGGAGCACAAAAGACCATATTGTTACCCCAGGCACTGGAGACCCACAGTATGCCCCTGCCATTCCCTCTTATAGAGAAATTGCATAGGGTTTTGAAAACCAAACAAAAGCATTAGTTGACGTGTGCATGTATAACAACAGAAAACTCAAAAATGGCAGAAGTGCTAAATGACTGTTTTGTGTCAGTTTTCTCCAGAAAGGTTAGTAGAAACTGGATGTCTAGATAAGGTAGGCTATGAGGCTAAAATAGGGAAAGAAGAAGTTAAAAATTACTTAGACAAGTTAGATGTCCACAAGTCACGAGGGCCTGATGAAACATCCTAGAATATTCAAGGAGCTGACTGAGGAGGCATCAGAGCCATTACCAATAACCTTTGAAAAGTCATGGATGACAGGAGTGATTTGAGAGGACTAGAAAAGGGCAGCTACAGGGCAAATCTATTAAAAGGGAAATAAGAACAACTGGTAATTACAGACTGGTCAGCTTAACCTCAGTACCAGGGGCATCACTGCCCTGGGGAAGCCCCCAGGGCACCAGCCCAGGTGATGCCCCTGCCAGGAGGCCACACCCTCTGGCCGCAGGCCATATCCCTGGCCGTGGCCAGGAGCGGCTTCTGCGGCCGTGGGCAGCTGGGCCCCAGATCCCTGGCAGGGGATGGGGCTGCTGCGGCCACGAGCGGCTGGGCCCCAGTTCCCTGCTGGGGATGGAGCTGCTGCTGCCACAGGCAGCTGGGCCCCGGATTTCTGGCCCGATTGGGCCAGAGACCGGGAGAGGCGGGCCCGGCCAGACCAGGGGCACTGGCGCCAGGATTCAGGGCACGTGCCCCGTGTGCCCAGCGCAAGCGACGCCCCTACTCAGTACACCAGATCAGGGAGCTAATAATTCAGCAATCGGTTTGCAAAACCTACAAGATAATATGGTGATAAATAACCATCAGCATCCATTTGTCAAGAACAAATTGTGTTACACCAGCCTAGTTGTGTTTTTGACAGGGAGACAAGCCTTGTGGATGGGGGAAGCGGTAGATGTGGTGTGTCTTGACTTTAGTAAGGCTTTTGCTACTGCCGCTCATGGCCTTCTCATAAACAAAGTAGCAAAATACAACCTAGATGCAGCTATAATAAGGTGGGAGCATAACTGTCTGTGTTACTTCAGGGCTAAATAAGGACTTTGGATTTCATTACAACAGGTGATTTGACCTCATTCATCTTCCTCTATATGCTGTTCCCCAGTGCTTGAATGTTAACAGCTACTTTGATTTGCTATTACAGTGTAACCTGATCCCATGACTTACACTTCGCTGGATTTATTTTCCTCCCATTCTGTAAGTTTCCCCCATCTTCAAAGTTATCTGATGAAGTGCGATTTTCTCCCAAGAAAGCTCATGCAATAAATAATTTTTTATTCTTTAAGTGGCACAAGATTCTTTCTTCATTGCTAGAGAGTCATCATCAGTGGTCCTCACCAAGTTGGAAGGGCATATCAAGTGGTGTCTGCAGGGATCAGTTCTGGATCTAGTTCTGTTCAGTGGCTTCAGCGATGATTTAGCTAAGGGCACAGTGTAAACTTACAAAGTTTGTGGGCGATACCAAGCAGGGAGGGGTTGCAAGTGCTTTAGGGGATAGGATTAAATTTCAAAATGATTGGGACAAACTGGTGAAATGGTCTGAAGTAAACAGGATGAAATTCAGTAAAGACAATCACACATGTACAAAATGGAAAATGACTGTAGGAAGGAGTTCTGGAGAAAAGAAGCTGAATCACAGGCTAAGTATGAGTCAACGGTGTCACATCGTTGCAAAGAAACCAAACCTCCTCGTGGGATGTATTAACAGGACAGTTGTAAGCAAGACACAACAAGTAATTCTTCTGCTCTCCACAGTGGTTAAGCCTCAGCTGGAGTGTGCAGTTGTGGATGCCACATTTCATGGAAGATGTGGACAAACTGGAGAAAGTCCACAGAAGAGCAACAAACGTGATTAAAGGTCTAGAAACAAGATTGAAAACACTGGGTTTGTTTAGCCTGGAGCAGAGACAACTGAGAGGGGCCATGACAACAGTTGTCAAGTACATAAAAGGGTGTTACAAGGAGAAAGGAGAAAAATTGCTCTCCTTAGCCTCTAAGGATAGGACCAGCAGCAATGGCCTTAAATTTCTGCAAGGGCAGTTTACGCTGGACATCAGGGAAAACTTCCTAATTCTCAGGGTAGTTATGCACAGGAATAAATTGCCCAGAGAGGGTGTGGACTCCCTGTCACTTGGGAGTTGAACAGATACCTGTCAAGGATGGTCTACATTGGTCAGGGTTAGTCGATAAGTGGACTGTGGGCCAAATCCAGAGAGCCAGAGGCTTTTAACTGGACCATAAAACTCTAGGGGGCTGTGTGGGTAGAGGGGAGACTGGCTGCCTGCTGGAGAGCTTGAAGGAGCTGGCAGGGCCATAACTAGGGGTTCTGGCGCTGTGGGCAAGCAGCCCCAAAGGCACCCCCCCCAGCCCTGATCCGGAGCCCATCTATACAGCAGCTGGGAGGGGGTTGTGACCCTTCCCTGCCATTCCCAGAGCTGGCAATGGGGGTTCTTACCCCGCTGCCATGGGGAGAAAGGACCCCCCCGCCTCTGGCTGTGGCAAGGGGAAGCGATTCCCCTGCAGCCAGAGCTGGCAGGGGGGATTGCTTTCCCGCTGCGGCCAGAGCTGATAGGGGCGATCCCTTCCCCCTGCTATGGCAGGACCCACCAGGGGGATCACTTTCCTGCTATGGCCAGAGGTGGCAGGGGAGGTGGCTTCCCTGTGGCACCCTTTTAAACTGGCGCCCAGGGCAAAGCCCCTTTCACCCTGCTGTAGTTACAGCCCTGGGAGCTGGTACCCAGAGCTAACTTGTAACTCAGGGGGAGGAGTCCCCCTGCCCTTCTTTAGTGGAGCCCAGGCAGGCACACTGGGACTGGGGGCTTCAGCCATTGGAGACTCCAGGGCTCAGGGCTTCAGCCCCTCCCAGACACACTGGGGCTTGGGGATTCTGCCCCAGGGGCAGTGCTGAGAACTCGGGGCCTCATCCCCATGGGAGGCTCTGTGGCTCAAGGCTTCAACACTTGCTGGCAGCAGGGTTCATTTAGAAGGCACATGTCCCAGTGCCTCCCACAGGGCTGAAGCTCTGAGCCCTGGCAGGACTCAATTGAGGAGGTGACACCAGCCCCCCCCAAGTTACATGTCACCCGTGGGCACCAGCTTTGCTGAGTTAGGCAGGAAGCAGCCGTCACCCCACCATTCACATTGCCACTCTTCCCCCACTAAGTGCCCAGGTCCCCCCAGAGTTTCATGGTCTGCTCAAAAGACTCTGGCTGTCCAGATTTGTCCTGTAGTCCACGTATTGATTAACCTTGCAGGAGGCCCTGGGCATATTACATGGCATCATGTTCCTTGAACAGGGAGACTTGCAGCCTGAAAAATATTTCTCTGGAGTCCGGACCCTAGCCAAGAAATCTGGCCCTTGATAAAAAATAGTGGATGCCCCATCTAGATAATCCTTAGTCCTGCTATAAGTGCAGATGACTGGCCTAGATGACCTCAAGCGTTCCCTTCCAGCCCTATGATTGAATGAGTCTATGCTGATTAACAAGAGCAGGTTGGAGAAGTGTGCCTAGCATTCAGAGGCCTGCACTGGTTTTTAGTTGCTAGAGGAGTTCATTCCATAGTCTGGAACATTACCCTTGTGGTGAGTTCTGCTGTGTCAGAAAAACAGAGCCCTCCTTCCAGAATCTGTGGGCTCCTCTTGAGTGCCTTGAGCATACTGAGGATCCAGGCTAAGACCTTGAATTCAACTGTACGTTCCATGGAAAGCAACTCTGAGGTAGGAAAGACAGGTGTGATGCTCATGACAGCTCGTCTTGCTGCAGCATTTAGTATGGGTGAGAGTCTTCTAGGGAGTGAAGGCTGTACTCAAGTGTTTGAGTGACTGGAGAGTTTGAGAGGGTCTGGTGTTGGAGAGCTGTAGCCAGTGGAGGTCTGGCATGTCTGAGGTATTGACACCCCTAGATTTGAGATGGCCAGAGCTGGGGTTCTCTGTTCAACATTTGGGTGGATTACAAACAGGCCAATAGCATGGAGACCTCTAAACTTTAAAAGTCTGGGGGCAGGTTTGAGTCAAAGCTCTGTGGCACATTTTGAGTTTAGAGAGAAAAGGAAATGAAACAGTTTCTCATTATAAAAAAGATTCTTGGAAATGGCTTATCATATAACTGGGGCCGTGGCTGTGGCGTGCGTGTGTGGGTGCAGCCAGTTGTGAACTACTTTCAACCTCCCAAACCAGGAGAACAATTTTTTTACAATGAGAAGAATCTCATTTAATTTTACCCAGAGCACAGAGTTCCAGATGAGGAGGGCAGGTGGCCTGAGACTAGACCATTATATATATTTAAAACCAGAGTGTAGCACACCAGAAAGAGGCCAGACTATAAGCAGCAACCTCCCCTCTGCCTGCATTGTGCATGGCTCTTTCACTCTGAAATGAAAGCCCTGGTGCATGGGCCTCAGCCCTGGATGTGTAGCCCAGACAAACCAGCCCTGTTCCTGCCACCGACAGCGCTCACTAAGCCTTTGCCAGCAAGAGAAGGCAGGGTTAGCCTGCAGCTCTGTGGAGAGGTGCTGGCCAACGCATATGTACCTGCTGCTGCTTTTGATCTCTCAGAGCACTTCCCCAACATTCACAAAAAGGTCGGTGGACTGTGTCTCAGCCAACAGCAGCAGCCAAAGACAAGGAGGCTAGTTCTGGTTTCCAGATCACTGTGGGAGCCAGCCAAGGGCCCAGGGAAGGTGGATGAGGACGAGGCTGCCTCAGTCAGGGCTAGACAGAACTATGGTAGCATCCTCATTAGCCCAAGCTATGGCCCCAGCTCCTGGAGTCACCTGAGGTGACCAAAATCTCAGCTTTCATTTCAAAGAAAACTTCGGTTCTAGCCCCCCCCCTGGCCGTAGAGAAAAGCTTGAACCTGTTATAGTTGCCACATGCCTGACTCAGTGAAGAGCCTGAACCAGGAGTCCAAGGAGATGAACGCTAGGCCCCCAGGGGATGTGCCTGAGGGACTGCATTGCCTCCGTATTGTGGCTACCAGTCAAGCAGGGGAAAGGTGTGGAAGAGTAGAGGCTGATTAGCTGGCTGGCAGGACCCCAGATAGCAAGGAAGCCCCAGCTGAAGGTGCTGATTAGAGCACACAGAACCTGACCTGGCAGGGCAAGGGAGGGCAGCTCTTTCCTTACCTGGGGCTGGGTATATAAGGGAGAGATGCTGCAACCTAGGCTTCTAGCTGTCTTGTGGCTGAGGAAGGGTGAGCAGCCCAAAGCCCTGTGGCTAGGGGGTCCTGGTTTGGGAGTGGGGTTGGCATTTGTGTATGGTAAATAACAGTGCCTAGGTGACTGCAGTGGGTGGGGCCTGTGAGTCTGTCTGGTTTGGTAGGGAAGGGGCTGGGCTGGGCCTGGGGGTGATCTGTCACAGGGCCTTTCCTTCTGCAGGCTGGTCCTGGCACAGAGAGAAGCTGGGTGGAGACTTCCCCAGGGCATTGTGCTCTTTCACTGGGCTGCAGACACCTTTGTAAAACAAACAAAGACTCCTGTGGCACTCAAAGACCAACAAATTTATTTTTTGCATGAGCTTTTGTGGGAGAAAAAGTCCCATTTCAAAGCATCTGATAGAGTAGGATTTTCTCCCTTGAAAGCTCAAGCAAAAAATAAATCTAATAGTTTTTAAGTAGCATAGGACTTCTTGCTTGTTTTACTGAACTAGACTAACACAGCTACCCCTTTAGACCTAGACATCCCTGTAGGACAGTGGTTCCCAACCTTTTCTCTGCCATGGCACACCTTGAGACCTTCAAATTTTTCAAGGCACGCCACCATTAAAAACTCATGAATATTCAAATTAAATTACTTATGAATATTCATGAACCATGGCACAGTGTTTCGGAAATGCTGCTATGTGGGCTGGAAGGGGTAGCAGAGCAGGGGTGGCAAAACAGGAGAGGTCTCTACTCATCTGCAGTGGTAGGAGTGAGTGTGGGGAGCAGAGCAGGGGTGGCAAAAGAGGACAAGGGCAGCCATGTGGAGAACAGCACAAGGGTGGCAAGAGAAAAGTGAGGAAAGGCGAACAAATGTGGCTTTGTGGGGGGAGCAGAGGGGAACCGGGGTAGTGGGAAGGGAGAGCAAGGGAGCATGGCACAGCACCCACTTCCCCCTTCTCCACAGTGGCTCCCTGCCACCCAGGGCAAATCCTCACCCCACTGCTGCTCCCTCCCACCCCAGTGGGTCCCAGTCCCCCCCCCTTGCTGCCTGTGATAGATGTTCCAACCCCCAGCTAGACCCCACACACAGCCACCACACAACCCCAGCCACGTACCCTCTGTTATACACACACACACACCTGCCCCACACAACCCCCAGCATTAGCCCCCGACCCCCCAAAGCCCTTACTTGGGCTGTTTGCAGTCTGGCTGACACAAGCTGCTCTGCCATGCAAGGGGAGATTCACACACTCCCAGCCTCCCCCAGCTCTCTGCTGGCTGGGCTTAAGGTGGAGCCGGGCTTAAGGTGAAGCCACCTGAACAGTGCATTTGGGCTGCTCCTACTATTTTTAGGGGGATCTCCAGAACTCCACGTTCTGGTGCCTTCCTCTATTTTTAGGGGGGCCAGAATGCTGCCTGCCTAAAAATAGGGGGCCCCAGAATTGTGTTTGGCTGCCTTCCTCCTTACTCTAATCCCTGCCTTTTCCCAGCCCTCCACAGCCCATGTGGCTGGGCTGAGCAGGGAGGGAACTTTAACTCCAGCTCTCGGGCATACTCGTGGCGCACTTTGGGTGTTCCCCCGGCACACTGGTTGGGAACAGCTGCTGTAGGAGCTGCCCCACAGTTGGGACTGGCTAGTATCTATGTGGTGAGCGCTTGCTGTTGGATGGAATTGCTGTGATGTGAGTAACCCCCCCCCCCCGCATGTATGAACACTCACTAGTTTCAAAATGTATGCAAAGCTGTGGCTTTCATCACTGTAAAGAAGTGCTGACTGTAGCAGTTTACTAATGTGTATGGCTACTTGGATGCCCCATGCTGGCCCGTCTCTGCTGCGCTGTGCTGCCTGGTGTCAGCAAAAGCACTTTGCCCAGACTCAAGGCCATGGGGCTAGGAAGATTGTTTCTCCTGCTCCTTGTGCCCATTGCATGGCTGAAGGGCTGGGGTGCTATGCATGGCCTCTCTCCTGCAAACACCTAGTGCTGGGCTCTGCATCCCCTGACCTGGGATCACACGTGCAGTTGAGCCAGCTAATTTTTGGGGGGAGGGGATTTTCTGGACACACAAAATTCAGCTGTTAAATTCCTTCCCTCTTTACTCCCTGCCCTGCCCCACCCCCATGTGCTGAATGCTGCCATTGAGTTCCTCTTCCTGTGTGTAAACTGCAGGCTAAGGCCATCCCATCTCCCAGGCCAAGCACTCAGGTATCCTATGCAGCCCTTCTTCAGTGCTGAGCTCTGGCTGAAGCTAGCAGGCTCTGGGTGATGCGAAGCAGGAGGGGAGTTTGACCTGGAAAGTCCCTGCTCAGCCCACCTGTGTCTCCCAGTGCAGGGCTGTGGTGAGCTGCTCTATAACCAGCCTAAGAGGATGTAGGTTCAAGGGAGACTTGCTAGTGCCCTTGCCTCTGTGTGGCTGGGTTAGCACATGGGGCCAGGTATCTGTGCTGGTCTAGTTTTACCAAATTGGAATGTGCCCCTTAGCGGTGCTTGGAGCTGGAGTTGGCGCTGCGGACACTGCCTTTAATAGAGTGGCTCTATTGAGCCACTCCACGCCTCTTGGGGCTTTGCCCTGGCGGCCCTCACCGTAGTTATGGCTCTGGTCCTTGCTGAGGCCTTTTCTGGCTGGGCTTGCAGGCAGCATGGGAAGGGAAGACCCTTGATGTGCCTTGGGGCTGGTCCTGTGTGGGGCTAGAGCTTCAGGGGATTGGGCTGGGATACAGGATGCTTTCCCATCCCTTAAGGTTGGGGCAGGAGATGTAATCTGCCCTGCATTCCACCTCCACTTTGTTCACAGCTGTAAACCTGGGAGAGAGCCATGCCCTCACCCTGTCTGGGCAAAGCTGTAGCCATCTTTGTATTATTGCACACCAAGAGTTGCCTAGGGAAGGGTGCTGTCATTAAAAGCAGCTGCTCTGGAGTAGCCCTGATTAGGAAAAACAGTGGTAGCTGGTGTATTGGGATGGGTTGAGATGAGCCAGCAGGCTAACTAGCCTGTTACCCAAGGGACAGAAACAGAAAAGGCACAGAGAGAAGGGCTCCAGGCATAGGGTTACCAGATACCAAAGCATGGAAAGGAGGACATTGGAGGACGCATGGAGAAAATGTAGTATTAATGTAATTTTCTTCTGTTTTTTATGGGGCTCTGAAATGCTTCCCCCTAAAAATAGGGTGTTCCGGGGCATTCCAGCATACTTTAACTCCTGTAAGTAAAAAGCCAGACAAAATCCTGTATTTTTAAAATGTCTGCCGGACAGAGGATGTGAAGGTAAAAAGGAGGACATGTCTTCCTTTTGCCTGACATCTAGTAACCCTATCCATGTGGAGATTGGTAGTTTTTTCAGAGTAAGAAACAGGTGAGGTTTTTGCAAAGGGAAGATGCCTTCTGTCTCTCCCCATCCTTGGCTGAAGGTGTTGAGAGCAGAGTATCACAAACCTGAGATGTGTGGGTGGTGAGAATGCTGCCATGTGTTAGGAGGGGGTTTGGCCAGGTTTCTCAGCACTGCCTGGAGACAGGAGCAGGACTCATGGCACCTAGAGACTTTGGCTGGGAAGGCTTTGGCAGCCCAGAGCCTGGCAGAGACCTTACAGTGGCCAGTGAAATAGCAAGAAGGCTCTGCCAAGTGTCTGGCAATGCACCCCTTACACTGGCAAGCTGGTGAGCTGGCATAAAAGGACTTTTTCAGTAAGCCAAGGCAGGCCCAGCAGCTGCTGCTGGATGGTGGTAGGCCTAGGACTGTGTGTGAGAGGCCCTGCAGATGGTTCCAGTGCCCTCTGAGAAGATAGCTATGGGTGCCAGTTGGGCAACGGGAACCTGTGCCCTATGGTTGGCCCCCATCTGTCTATTGAAGCCCAAGTGCTCAATATGGGTCTGTGTAAGGAGCAGGCCAGGGATGAGGAAGCAGTGAAGGTGTCCCTCCTGCATCAGGTGGGTCTGTCCATTGAGAAGTACCATCAAAAAGTTCTGATCTGCATGAGGGGGGTTTGCAGTTCTGGGCATTCCCCAAAGGCTGATCAATGCAGCCAGCTGCTGGCTGAAGTCAAGACACCTAAGCAGTTGGAGAGACAATAGAAACACTGGTTTTAGACACATTACTCTAATGCCTCCCCAAGAATACATGAGCATGGGTCAGAGGACATTAATCGGGTATGGTGGAAGTGGACATAAAATTGATGGAGATGTTTTTGCAAAGGCAGATTTCCCCAGGAGAGGACTGACCTGATGGGATTGCGGTTTGGCAGGGAGACTAGAGAAAGGAAGAACTCAGGAACTCTAAGGCTAGTCTCCATTAGAAGCACTACAGCTGTGCAGTTGCATCCTTGTAGCACATCTGGTGAAGACAGTCTATGCTGATGGGAGGGAGTTCTCCTATCAACATGATAGCTACTGCTGCTCATGGTGATAGTTAGTCTCCTACCAACACTGTGCTGTCCATCCAGGCCCTTAGGTCAGTGTAACTTGCTCACACGGGGCTGGCAACTATTCACACCCCTGAGCAATGTGTTACATTAAGCCCTAGTTTGAACATGTCCATTTCATGTTACCAGTGCATGTGATAAAGACTCATAAAAAAAAGACTGCACGTATGTGGAATGTGGTTTTCTCATACATAGGGCCTCAGGTTGCTTTCTGCTCTTGAGGGAGCTGGGAAGCCCTACTTCATTCCAGGAGCAAGTATAAACCTAGTATGTGTCAATGGGAATAAGAAATGTTGCTCCCTGGCACAGGTGCCTCTGAAGGTCTGGGGAAGGTTTTACTGGAAACAGATGGGGGTTATGGGGGGGGGGGGCTGCCCTACCCTGTTGTGTTGGGTGCTGACTGGAGCCCTGTCTCCTCAGGAAAAAAAAAAAGCTGATGGGGAGTTACCAGTTAGGGGGAAAAGAATAAATCAGGAGGAACGAGAGGAATCAGCTAGTTAACTGAGGCTTAGTCATGATGAAAGGATAAAAATAAAGTACCTCAGGAAATCAGAGGTGGAGGATGAAGTCCAAGAAGTAGGGGCTCTGAGACAATCTAAGAGTTTGAGAAGGGTTTAAAAAGAAGAAAAGCCTCCAAGGAATTGAAGGGGGAGGATGAAGTCCAAGAAGAAGAAGCTTTAAAAAGGACAATCTAATCTTCCAGAACAGAGTACCAGGAAGATATCGTATGTAGTTTGCAGGGCCAGGAGAGCTGAAGACCTGAACATGTGGAGAGATGTGGGAACATTTCCCCCCTACCCCTCCCAATTGTTTCTGGGTGTCTAGCTCATCAATCTTGTCCATATACTCAGGGTTCAGCTGATTGTGATATCTGGAGTCAGGAAGGAATTTTCCCCAGAGTAGATTTGGGGGAGCGCTGGGCAAGGAGGCAGTTTGCTTTCCTCTGCAGCATAGAGCATGGCTCACTTGCTGGTAGATTCTCTGTACCTTGAAGTCTTGAGGACTTTAACAACTGTCAGTTTCAAAAGGGATAGCCATGTTAGTCTAGTCCAGTAAAAAACAACAAGGAGTTGTGTGGCACTTTAACAGATCTATTTTTTGCATGAGCTTTCGTGGGAGAAGATCTGGGATCGTTGTGTTTTTTTTTTTTTTGTTTTTTTTTTTAACTGTGTCATAGGTTAGAGGTTTATTACAGGAGTGTGTGGGGGGGTATGTGGCCTGCACTGTGCAGAAGATCAGACTATTGTATTGGTCCCTTCTGAGTGCAGAGTCAGAGTCTGTGACCCACCAGCAGACACAAAGGGGGAGCAGAAAGAGAGCAGCCAGCCAGGATGCCTGCGGTGTGGACACCTGTGGGCTAAAATAGAGTGTGTGTTGGGTGGGAGGGGGAGCTCCCCTCCCAGATGCCTGTTGCTGGCGAATGAGTGGGCCTCATCAGGGGACCTGAATGACTAAGAACATCTTTCTGCTAGGAGGGGGAGGCATCTGACCAGAAGGCTGAGTAGTCCCATTGCTTGAGAAGCAATGAGGTTGGCCATGCAGAGTCCACTGAGGCATCAAAGTGAATATCTTGCCTTTTGTGGGTTTGTTCCAGTTTGACCCTCGTGTTGGAGCTCTGCTCTGCAGAAAAATGTGACATCCTCTCACTTCAGTCTCTGCCAGCAATGCCCTGGTAAGAACTGGCCTCTGTCAGGCACCCCAGGGTCACTTCCCAGCCAGGCGGACAGACTCCGATTCACTCTGCTGCAGCTGCGTGGCTGTGGTAGCAGGGGCATTGGGTTGGATTAGCTACCTGTGTCAATGGCTGCCTGACCCTAGGTCTGAGCTCATGCTGCCGCAGGTGTGCTGTGACCCTACATGTGCTTGCTCCCGTAAAGCTAGTGAGCCTGTCTGCCAGGGCTGAAGTGCACCTGGAGCCAGCCTGAGAACTGCTGAATGGCACAATGGGCCCACATTTGGCTCATGACTTTGGCCTCCCTGAATCAGAGCCTTCCCTTCCAGCTGGCTGGGAGCAGTGCAGGCTGGGACCTGTTATAGCTGGTGGAGGTGGTTGCAATCTATCCTAGAAAGAAGGTGTGTCTTTCCACTCTCATCAGGGGCCACCTATGCTGACTGCCCATTGCCCAAGGGAGGGAGCTGCCCCACACTGGTCCATACAGTCAGACAAGCTGGTCTCTGTGTCCTTGAAAAGCAGCAGCTGTGGAGAAGGCTGTTTGTGGTCAGCAGGTGAGTGGTGAGATATACAGCAGGCCATTGTATAGCCTGGCTTTGGCGTGCTTAATTATGGAACAGATTCCAGCCCAGCTGGTGGCTCTAGAGCAGTGGTTCCCAACATATTCTCTGCAGTGGCATGCCTTGCTACCTTTAATTAATTTGAGGCACACCACCATACAGTTTCCAAATTAACTCATGAATATTCATGAGCCAATCCAGAGGTCTCTGAATAGGTTTTAAAAAAAACTTTGTGGCACACCTGCTCAGACCTGACAGCACTCTTGTGGGCCGTGGCACACTGGTTGGGGAACACAGCTCTAGAGGCTGGCCCCAGTGCAAGGCTCGAAAGGAAACAACCCCTCCCCTACAGCCCTTCCTGTCCAAGATGACCTCTCCCTGTCTCTTGCTGTGGAGATCAGCAATGGTGTGTCCTCCCCGCTTTGGCACTCACCCCCCCCCACCTGCCCTTGGCTGCTATAGCTCCCGTTTCAGGGTCCTTTAGTTTCCCTTTCCCTGTGGACAGGAGGGCTGTGGGGGTCTCTTGGCAAGGAAGCCTAGTGCTTGGGGGTGGACGCTCCTTTGAAATGGCCTAGGTCACCAATGTTAATGAGACAGTGGTAACACAGCCACTGGCCATGGGGAATGGCATTACTGACTCAGCCCACCGCTGTGGGGTCCAATCCTGGCCTGGCAAGGGTCTAGCTTTTTGCTTTAGTCTCCTGTGACTCCACAGGGTCACACACCTGCCCCTTGTGCGCATGGAGGGGTGAGAACTGGCTTGGTTCTGCTAGGCTTACATGGGAAATGGGGCAGTGTGTGCCTTGGGGGGCCAGGGACGTTGGGGGAGAGCAGTTCTGCTTCTCCAGCCATGCCAAGCAGGAAGCGTCTGTCTTCTCATTTGGTAGTGTCCAGGGATCAAGCTGTCAGACTAGTGGGCAGCACAGGGCTGCAGGGGATGGTGCTGTCCTGGATGCTAACCTGTATTACACACCTTCTGTCACACCTTCTTTAAAGAACCCATGGCAGAGCAGAAAGAACCCCAGGTTATAAGAACAGCCAGCATGGATTTGTCAAAAACGAATCATATCTAAACAACCTGCATCTTGGACAGGGTTACTTGGCTAGTGGAATGGGGGTGGGGGGAGTTGCAGATGTGATGCATCTTGACTTTTAGTGAGGCCTTTGATAAAATTCCCAAAGACGTGTTCATAAGCAAACTAGGGAAATGTGGTTTAGATTAAATTTGTGTAAGATAGGCACACAACTGGCTAACAACGGTGGGTTACTCACCAGTAACTGTCCTTCTTTGAGATGGGCTGCTCAGATCCATTCAGTAATAGGCGTCTCCATGCCAGAGTGCTGGATTGGTCAGAAAACTTTTGTTCTAGCCTGTCAAGAGAGCGTATGCGGCCTCCGCCCCTCACGCCACCCCATGGCTATATATACGGCTGCCTCCTGACCCCTCCTCAGTTCCTTAGAGTTGCCAACTCCAGATGTGGGGACGGAGGGGAGGGACCTGAATGGATCTGAGCAGCCCATCTCGAAGAAGGACGGTTACTGGTGAGTAACCCACTGTTCTTCTTTGAGTGCTGCTTGGATGCATTCAGTAA
The DNA here is from genome assembly GCA_007922195.1 of Podocnemis expansa. NCBI lineage: Eukaryota > Metazoa > Chordata > Testudines > Podocnemididae > Podocnemis > Podocnemis expansa. Next base: position 855,707 of record ML681991.1, on the reverse strand, counting down.
TAGGTGACTACTAGCCATGCTGATGGATGGTGGGTGGAGTTGGGTCTTCCCATTTGGGGTGTATTGCTGTGCTGAAGGTGGAAGAAGTCCAGCAAACCAGAATCTAACCAGAGTCAAGAGACGAATTAGGCTGTTGATGTGGCACAGAAAATCGAAAACTAAGGGCCAACCCAAGACCGGGGCAGGGCTGAACCCACTGAGACATAAGAGTGGCAGGATGGACCAAGGTCACCACAACTAGTATGAAGAATGCAACATGAAAACATAGAGGGTTGCGTTGGATGTTCCACCTAAGTGGCAGAACACAAAGGTATGTAGGCCAGAAGAAAAGCATCTGGCCACAAGACCTTCCCATGTGGGCTCGTCGGGAAACGCTGGAGGCCAACAAGAACAAGGTTAACCATGATGGTTGTGGCCTGCACAGGAAGTAATGGAGGAAATGAACAGTATCCCATGGATTGAGCACCTTGAAGTCTGAGCCGGGAACCAAAGAGTCACGGTCTTGCCTGGATGCTTGTTGGCTGCACAGGTAGCTGCGGGAGGGATGAACCTTATCCCCTGAACTAGGCTTGGCCAGTGCCAGTGGGTTCTGATCGACGAGGGTAGTAATAAAATATGTAGTTGTGCTGGGGAAAAAAGGGACCCTGCGAATGATCGAGAACGGTCTGCCAAGACACTACAAGCCCGTACACTGAAGGCAAAGGCCTAAAGTGAAACGGTGGGAGGCACAGGTATGCCAGCTACAGGATCTCAAGTTAGCGCACAAAGCGCACTCTTCCAACTAAGGATGGTACCAAAGCCCAGATTTCTTGCTGGAGAGGCACTCCAGGACACTAGCACCCACAAGGTGACATAATGGCCCGGACGGTGCTGATGGATTGGTTCCTATAATAACCTTGATAGTGTGAGAACTCAGAGAGAAAGAGAGGGAGCTCGCTTGGCCTGTAATCCTGTGGGATTCGAGCAACATGAGGGTTGTACTCAAAGGGGCAGGGAAAGATGGGGACAATGCCAACTACCCCGCACCCACCAAGTTGAGGTGGTCCAAGGGCTTGAAGGGATGCTGTATAAAGAATATGGTCTTGCATGTCTAGGGCACCACCAAAAGGGGTAGTGTCATGGCTACATTGCAAGACACGAGCACCAGGGGAAAGGACACGTTGATGCGGAGTTACCCCCAGAAATACAGTTGTCAGGGGCAGGAGAGATTATCTTCTGACCACCTAGGAAGAAAAGCCTTCTGCGGAGTATCAACCACAGTATCGTAGAGGTATCTTGAGGTTAGAAAACCCAATACGAAGGGCTATCGCCAGTCAGGAACAACGGATGGCCACCCCCATAGGGGTGGGGGGCAAGCCTCTGAATTTCTAGTGTTCCAGAGCCAGGAGCTCTAACCTGTTTTCCTTTATATGGCAGCATATATTATCAGGTCCCTCAGGGAGGCGATGGAAACAACAGTCCTGGTGAGGTCACCACCACCATCACATGGAGGTGCCCTCCCGATTGAACTGTAGATCCCCGAGCAGATAGGCTGGTTGACGCGCACCCAAGGGGCAGTGTCCTCTGCCAGGGTCCGTGTGACCTAACAGCAAGGAGGTTAGGGGGGGTAGTTATAAGCAACTCATTGAGGAGCTTTATATTCGGAGTGCGGCCTTCTGCCTGGCTATGCTGGGGGACTGATGCTGCGAAGGTGGACGCTAGTGTGTAAGGCCCAAGATACAGTATTCCACTGCTGTTCCCCTCCCATGGAAAAATGGCGATGGCGCTGTCTCCGAGTGAAAGGGGGGGACATATGGGGGGGGCTGGCCACCGCTTTTAGTAGGGTGGGAACTCCAATAAGGACTCCTAGGATAGGCGTCCTGATATAACTGAGGTTGCCTGCAAGGAAAGGGGCTGTAAGAGGCCTCCGCTTCTATGAAGAAGGGGAGTATACGAAGGCAGGGATGGACTGCTCTGCCTTGGCCTTCCACAGAGGCTAAGAGCCGCCAAGACCGTGTGAACGCATCTCGCGTGACAGGTAGGATGGAGGGGACCGTCCAGCCGTTGGGACCACAATAGGGCTCGTTACTCATCATGAGCGAACGAAGGCATCCCTCCCCCAGCTGGGAATCGAAAGGGCTTACTTGATGGAGAGCATCAGGGTAACAGGGATGGTCCCGCTTCCGAGTAAACACTGCAAATGAATGTCTCGGAGCCTCTGCAGCAAAGCTGGGGCTACTACGAGATGTGCTCCTTGTTCCTGGCAAAGATTTGATGCGACAGCGCGGGATTGAGGGATACCGGGGGGGGTATGGCTTCCCCATGAGTGCCCAAGATAGCCGCTGCAGAGAAGGTGCAGGCAGGGAGTTCGTGCCTTGAAGAGGCCCATGCTGCCTGAGGGCAGGGGAAAAGCCCTCGGTAGGTGTGCTGTGGGCACAGTAGCAAAAGAAGATGGTTGGGGGGTTGGTTCCCACCCAGTGCCATTCCCTGTAAGGGGGAGGGGTGGCTCCCACTGTCTACTGCGATGATGTCATGAAGTGCTTGCTCCCTGTTGCCCAAGAGTGGGTGGCGGTGAGTTGGGTAGGCCCCTTCCCTGTAGGAGGGAACAAAAGGGAGTCTCAGCCCTTGCAGTGGATAATAGCGGTGGAAGGAAGTTTCCTGTGATCCCACGATGATAGGGATAAGGGGGAGTTAGGGGAAAAGGGTAGAGGCTCAGATGCCTATGTGGGAGGGGTAGGCCAGGGACGGAGCAGGCCCAAGTATTTGGCCTCCCCCCAGGATCTCGAGCGGTGCCTACCACTGATAATGTTTCTGGGGGGAACAAAGCATCCCCTTTGAAAGGCAAATCGAGAACCACCAGCTGTGCATTAGGGGCCACCCTAGCCTCCCTAAGCCAGGCCACCCGGTGAATGGTTACCACCGTGGCCATGGGGTGGGCAGCTGTGTCCACCGCATCGCGGGCTGAAAGGAGGAGGTTGTGAGAAATTACATTACCCTCCTCCAGAAAGGCGGCATATTCCTCCCTGGCCTAGGGTGGGAGCAAGCATCAGAATTTCACAACTGACTCCCACACGTCCAGCAAGTATCTGCTGGTAATGGCTTGGTTGTTTGCCACTCGCAATTGAAAGGCTGCTGAGGAATATACCTTATGGCCCAAGAGGTCCAGTATCCTGGCTTCCCTGGAGGATGGAAGGGGGTTGCTGGGGGGGTTCCCCGGCGCCCAGTGCTACCATATAGGCCTCCGGTGTCGGGGGAGGGTGGTACCGTGAGCTCGCCGAGGTGGAGAGGGAATATCCCAAGGGGACCATTCCTGTGGCCGGTAGCGAAACGGCAACAGAGACGAAGTGCGGCACCGGGGCCGCTTAGAGCCCCTTGAAGGTCCTTCCTCTGGACTGGAGGCAGGAGGAGGAGACCAAGACTCCTTGGGAGGTACTTGTGACGGCAGAGTGATTCGCTGTCAGGGGGATGGCTCTACGGCGCTGGAAGACGGGGGTGGTGAGGGTGAACACCCCCGGTAGACCCATGCCTCGGATATGAAGGCCAGTTTACCCCTTCTGGTTGGGAGCAGGGCAGGAGGTGTGGGGAGCAAGAGGAGGGCTCGCGCAGCCTCCACCGCTGCTGGGGTGGATGGCACAAGGAGCGACTCCATGTGGCTCTGTGGTAAGCCCTCACTCGGGGAAGGGGGACTGCCTAGGCGGGTAAGCTCCCATTCCTGCGGCACTGGGCTCTGCGGTGCCAAGGGTGAATGCGGTGCCGGCGAGGCCGGGCTGCCTGAAGGTGACCTCGAGCAGTGCCAAGGTGCCGGGGCACCTGGTCGGTGCCGTAGCGGTGCCGGAGATGATGGTGAGTGGCGACAGGGCAATCCGGGAACTGGGTACCTTGAGCAGTGCCGGGGCACTGGGTTGGTGCCGGGTTTGGCACCGAGATTGTGCGGCAGCAGCAGCAGCTACCAGTAGTGCGGTGCCACACCGGCTCCAGTGCTGAGCTGGGTCTCGGGGCCGGGAAGGAACCCAAAGCCTCAGGTGAAGCGTGCCAAGCTTCCACGGAGGCTAGGGTACAGCGCTGTTGTTCCCTCTCCTTGATGGTTCACGGTTTGAAGGAGAGGCAGATGGAACAGGCTGAGACCATGTGGTCTTTGCCCAGGCACCTGAGGCGCTTCTCATGGGGATCGTCCCTAGGGAAGGCCTTGCTGCATTCAGCGCAGGGTTTAAACCCTGGCATGATTGTAGGATGTTCCGGCCCGACGGTGGGAGGCTCCCATGGTGGAATTGTATCCATGAAGAGATGTTCCCAGTTGGGCAAAAAGCTCATAGACAACAGGCAGGCTGCTTGCAATTTGCAAGGAGCGGATGTTCCAGATCCGACGCGCAAGGCGGAAGAAATGAAACTGAGGAGGGGTTGGGAGGTGGCTGCATATATAGCCACGGGGTGGTGCGAGGGGCGGAGGCCGTCTACCCTCTCTTGACAGGCTAGAACAAAAGTTTTCCGACCAAGCCAGCGCTCCGGCACAGAGACACCTATTACTGAATGCATCCAAGCAGTGCTTGAAGAAGAAAGATTAGTTATCAATGGTTTACTCTCAGGTAGGAAGCGGATCTAAGGCACACAACTGGCTAACAAAGATTAGTTATCAATGGTTTACTCTCGGATGGGAGGTGGATCTAAGGGGATCAATCCTAGGTCTATTCCAGGGATGGCCAAACTTATGGAGCCACATAAGTTGATTATTAAACATTCAAGAGCTGCACTGAGGCACATAGCCATATACTTTTACTTACTCCAAAATTACTAAGTTTAAAATTCATTGCACACTTTAATTTTATCATAAAAAGATGACAAATATCAATTGTACTAATGTCAAATTCTAATAATTACTTAAGGTTACCACAAAAATTAGGCCTATACAGTAAAAAACTTAGCTGCTGCTCCGTGTAGAAGACTACAGGCTAGGGGCCAGTTTTTTTAAATCCTGACCATGCCACACTTCTCTCCACCATCCCCAACCATGCCCTACTTCTCCCTACTGTCCTGACTTCCTCCCAAACTCCTAGGCTGTGGCTGCTTTCCTAAACTGATTTGCTGACATTCTTCCGGGAGCCATGGGTTTTCATTCAAGAACCACATGTTGCTCCTGAGCTGCAGTTTGGCCACGCCTGGTCTAGCCTTACTCATTCACTTCAAGAGTGATATGGAAAGGGAGAGGAGAGCGTGTTCACAAAACTGGGGAGGAGAGATCACAAGCACTTTGGAGGACAGGGTTAGAATTCCAGGCAATCCTGACAAGTTGGAGAACTGGTCTGAAATCAGTGAAATGACATTCTGTAAAGACAAGTGCAAAGTGCTACACTTGAGAAGGAAAAATCAAATGTGCAACTACACAGTTGGGAATAACTGGCTAGGTGCTAGTGCTAGTGAAAAGGAGGGAGGAGTTAGAGCAGGTCACACATTGCAGCTGTGTCCCATTGTTGGCTCTTATTCAAGCTCTAGTCTGATACCAGGGATTCCATACGTAAGACGTGAGAGGTGATGGTCCTGCCGCACATAGCGGCGGGGAGACATCGGTTGGCCAAAACTGGGGGGAGAGTAAGAAAAAGTATGATAAAAGGTTTAGACCAGGGGTCAGCAACCCTAAAGAACAGAAGAGCCATTTCCTTTGACCCTCCCACCACAACTGCATAAGTCCTAGCTGCCCCAGCAGCTGCGCTGTGGCCCCTAGTGCTGGCGGGGGATTTGTACGCAGTGCACGCTCCCTCTGTTCCTCTCTCCACTGGTGAGGCAGAGCAGCACTGCCCCACCTATCCCCAGCTGGTTGCCCCTTCCAACAGCGGCCAGCAGAGATCTGCAGCTTGCTGGGGTGGGGGCCTGGAGTGGCTCATTCTGTGTAGTGCAGGCTGCTTCAACTTGGCCACTCCAGGCCTGAATGGGCCCGATCCAGGGCCTGGGGGCAAGGCAGCCTCTGTTCAGGCTTGGGGTGGCTGGGTCGAAGCAGCCTAAACTCCATGGAGGGGCCATTTCAGGGCCCCAATTCTGCAAGCTGCAGCTCTCCGCCAGCTGCTCTTGTGGGGGGCAGTTGTCTGGGGGTAGGTGGGGCAGCAGTGCTCTGCCCAGCAGAGGGAGCGCATGCTGCCCGTACACCTGCCGCCAGTGCTAGGGGCCGCAGCACCGCTGCTGGGCTGCTTCTGGCTCTTGCAAGTGGGGGGGGGGGGGGGGGGCAACCCAGGTGCCCCTGATTTGGCCACAATGCTGGGGCCTGCTGGGAGTCCCCACAGCACACCTGGCTCCCTGGAGGAGATTGCCAGGGAGCAACAGGTAGCTCACTGAGCCTGCGTTGCTGATCCCTGGTTTGGACCTTGTGTGCATTACAGGGTACTTCAGTATAACTTACATCGCTTGGCAGGTGTGACTAAGCCACGCCCCAAAGCAGTGTGAGTTTTATCGACCATCCTCAGTGCTGGTGTAGACAGTGCTATGTCACCAGTTTAGCTTCCCCCACCGACACAGTTCCAGCTTCCCATGGACAGGAGAGCTCTTTGCTGCAGCTCCTTAGCCCGTCTCCTACGCAAGTGCTACAACAGCACAGCTGCACTGCTTGAAGTGTAGTGTAGCTGCAGCCTTAGAAAACCTGAACCAAGAACAGAGTTTAACAACAACTGAGCATGTTTAGTCTTGAGAAAAGCAGACTGAGGAGGGACCTGATAAGGGCTGCCACAAAGAGGGTGGTGATTAATTATTCTCTACATCCACCCAAGGCAGTATGAGAAGTAATGGGTTTCCTCTGGTGCAAGGCAAATCAAGGACAGAGAGTAGGAAAATCTTTCTAAGGGTGGTTAAGCTCTGGAACAAGCTTCCAAGGGTGAACTGTAGCACCCTGTCAATGGAGTCTTTTAAACTGGGTTGGACAAAGACCTGTCAGGGATAGTTTAGGACTTAAGGCTTACTTGTCCTAGTTCAGTGCCAGGGGCAGGACTTGATGGCCATCTGATGTTGCTTCCAGCCTGATATTCCTATATTAAGCGAAGGGATGAACCCAGATCCAGAAGTCAAGCTGCCAAGGGGCCACTACCTACACACATACTGGAGCTCTCAGTTTCACAGTTCAGTAACAAGCTTGAAGCACATATGTGCTCCACTGGTCAATTTCTTCAAACAGCATGTAAGATGGATTAATTTCTGAGTGGGGCTGGGAAGACCCTGTGAGGCACAAGGCAAAGGCTCTCTTGATCCCTTCAGTGTGCCAGTGGTTTAGGATGTCTCAAAAAGTACAGCGATTTCCACAGATGCTGGCAACTGGCCTCTCGCTGGGAGGGTCATCTTACACAAAACAAACAAGGTGGCCTGTGGCACTTTAAAGACTACTGTAACAAATTTATTTATTGCATGAGCTTTAAAAGTGCCCACAGGCCTCTTCCTTTGTTTTGCTGAACTAGACTAAGATGGCTGCCCCCCTGGAACTTATCTTCTTACACAGGTGAGGAGGGGAACTAGCGGTGTGTTGCTCCAGATGCTGGGATCAGGTGCACCCAAACAGATTAAGCATGTTTGAGTGATTAGTGAGACCTTCAGGGACTCTCTCACTTCCAACTCCTGCCACGCCACTGTTCATGAACAGCACCATCAAGGCAAACTGCTCTTGCAAGCAGAGTGGGAGGCAAACCTACTGCACACTGCCCAGTCAGCAAACCCTGGCAAGAGTTGCCTGTTCAGCAAGAAGCCTGGTTTACCCTGAGTTTCTTAGCGTAAGAGTACAATGCAGGAAGGCCTGCTTGGCCTCTGGCTGATAGAAGAGCAAACTAAAATGGAGAGCAGAGCTGATAAACATCTGAAAACCAGACTCTTGTAGATTAGGTAGCAGTACTGCAGATATTTCTGAGAGCCTCATGCCCTGTTCCTCCACTCCAGGCAGCAAGAGAGACTCTCCACAACTGCAAGTTTGATCACTTATGTTATTTGCAGCACAGGCCACAGTCCCATCAGGGCTTGAGCAAGAAGGCTGTGTTCTTTATTCTAACAAAGGTCATTAGCCAGTCTCTGAATCTCTGCTATAGGATGAGCCCCACACTGCCCCTTCTCACATGGATCCCTCTCTAAAGCAATGGACTTGAGCAGTACCCCCCTCCAGCCCCTACTCCTTGACCCTGCAGCCTATCCTCTGAGGATTCAAGCTGGAAGCTGAAGAGAAAGCAGTGATTCTCAGACTTCTGATGACACAAATTACTACATGACCCCAGGCAGGGGGACTGGAGCCCAGCACCAGCCTCCCTGCCTTGGGCAGAGGAGCCAAAATTAAAGCTTGATGCCCTGGGTAGAAGGCCCAAAGCTGAGCCCCAGGGCTACAGACCTGGGTAGGGCTTGTAACCTGAGCCCTGCTGCTGAGGGCTGAGCACTCCAGCTTTGGCTTCAGCTCTGAACCCAAGAAGGGATACCACCAGCCCTGGCACCCCCTTAAATGGGGTCATGACCCACTTGGGTCCCTGACCCACAGCGTAAGAACCACTGGATTGGAGCTTCTTTCCCCATGGAGATGAGGGGAGGGAGCCAGCATGGATCTGGTCTGAGTCTCCCCTGGGGCCTGTTACCTTCTGCCTTTGCTGGGAAAGCAGAGCAGGGGAGCTGCCTGCCAGACTACTTAGCCCTCGCATGGGTGAGAGGAGCTGATGTGCTGCTCTGAGAAGGGAAAAGAGAGCAGATGTCACCACTGTTCCCTCTATGCTGTGGACATGTATGCATGCACACAGGTCGTAAAGTCCATGCGCACGACAAAATAAAGTATGTGCAAAAAAATTAAACAGTACCAATAGCACACACAAAGAAATTTTTTGCACACACAGCCTATGAAAATATTAGAGGGAATAGTGAATGTCACATACTGCCCTGCAGCCAGCCTCCATCCTCACCCCCAGAGCCCTCATCCTCTAACTGATGTCACGTACTTCCCTGCGGCCAGACATCATCCCCACCCTCAGTGCCCTCACCCTAACCGACATCACGTACTTCCCTGCAGCCAGACGTCATCCCCACCCTCAGTGCCCTCACCCTAACCGATGCCACGTACTGCCCTGCGGTCAGATGTCATCCCAGGCCCCAAAGCCCTCACCTTGGCTGACATCAAGTATGTCCTGGGGCCAAATGTCACCCCCACACTCAGCCCCTGACATTGACTGATGCCACATAGTAAGCCAGCAGGTGGATGTCATGTTGAGGGATGCCATGTACTGCCTTGGGGCTAGATGTCATCCTGTGAAAAGTGTCTCCACTTGGCATCGCTACTTCACCGGTGCCAGTACATTGCTAAGCACATCTAATGCAATGAACTGCTCGGGTGACATGGCAGCATCCTCTGTTGACAGACTTACAGCTCGTGAGGCTGCAATGCAAGCCTCTCCCCCACGCCCCCAGTATCAGAGTCCTGCCCAGCAGGGCCTGCAGTGGGGGAGCGAATTCACCCTCCGCAGACCATTCAGGCCTGACCTTTCATACTAAGAAGGAAGGGCCCCCCTTAATCCGTGGTGACTGTAGGAGAAAGTAAAAGGTTAAGATAAGTAGAAGCGCCTAGATATTGGGTCAAGGCCTAGTGGAGCAATCCAAGAAAGTGGGCCTGAATGGCATGTACATAGGTCATGGGACCATGATAACCTCACTGAAACTGGCACAAGCTAAATATGAGAAAGTACTAAGACACAGATGAGAATGTACTTGAATAAAGACTTGGAGAAAGGGGGTGCTAGCCTGGTCTCATGCCAAAAGAGATAAAGAGGTATGCTGGGTTGAAGTGACCCGTACAAAGGAGAGGTTTTGCCAAGTCATGACACCTTGATGGACGGTGATGCCCAGGGACCTATCAAATTAAGGGGTGGCATCAAAGGAGGGATGCATAGGACAATTGAAGTAACCAGGGACCTATCAAATTAAGGGGTGGTATCAAAGGAGAGATGTACAAATCAATATACAAGATAAGGTATAAAAGTAGGAGCCCCAGAGCCCAAACTTTGTGCAGCTGAGAGGGTAACAGCCAGTCCTGCTGTCAGTTGAGCTGTTCCATTGCACTGAGAGCACCAATGCTGCCAACAAATCTGTCAATATGGATTGTTTGCCATAGTGCTACATTGCAATAAAGCCTAGCCTGGCACCTTTGTTTCTACAAAGATGCCTGGTCGTGTTGGTTTCCTCGATCGTGAGTGTTGTCTCAGTTTACTCACGCACGCATTCACACACGCAGCCAAACTGATATCAGCATTGGACACGGAACAACACTGATAAGAACACATCTTGCCTGACGTGCCTGACCACACTCTGCCTGGCGTACCACAGTGATTTGTGATACACACAAGGCTACACGAGTACATGAACAGCGTTTTGCCAAACGCTTCACTGGGGCCCTGAGAGGGCCAACTCCTTCCCAAGCAGAGCGGGGTCTGAGCTGCAGCTCACAGGCTACACACCTCGCACAATCTCCAGGGCCAACACGGGCCCTCACACCTTGACGGTCGACATCCCTCAGGCAGGTAGTTCCTGCCTCGCCTTTAGTGGCCTGTGAGTGATGCACGTCCACTGGCCCCAATGTGATGGATGGATGGCTGCCGGGGGGGGGGGGGGGGGAGCACGGGTGTTACCTTGTGGGCTCTGGGCTGCTGTGGCTGGCTGGCAGGGACCAGAGAGCAGGAGGGTTAGGGTCAGGAACATCCCCGCTTCCTTCTGAAGCCGCAGCGCCTTTGTGGCGTTAGCAAAGCAGAGCCGGCAACCCATGGCCCTGCTCCGGCAGGCCTCCTCTGGGCACCGGGCCGGGCAGCTCCTCACAGGCTGAGCTCTCGCTGCTAAAGGAGGCTCCCAGCCACGCAGCTCACTTGCCGTTTCCGCAAGCGTCTTCGCTTCCTGTGCAAACCCCCCTCGGCCAGTCCCTGCAGCCGAGAGGAAGTGTGCTGAGTGACAGTGGGAAGTCCCCTGCCGTGCCAGGGTGCCTGGCGCAGGTGCAGGGGCATGTCTCTGGGGAGGGGTCCTGGGCCGAGGCCAGGCTGGTAGGACCCGAGCGCAGGGGCCGGGGGCGCCCGGGCTGGCAGCAGGCCTGCAGCGGTGCCAGCTTCGACCTGGCCTCGTGGCAGGGGCAGGGCTGGGCCGGGCCTGGCCTGGCCTGGCCTGGGGGTGCTGTGCAGACAGGGGGTGCCCCAGGCTGCCCTCGGCTCAGCCCGCCACAGTGGGGAGCTGGGGAGGGGCCGGGCCGGGCCCTGGCCTGGGGGGCGAGGAGGGCACGTGCGGGGCCAGGCACACGAGGCGCTGCTCGCCCCGCCCCGCCCGGCCGGGCTCACTGCCGGGGTGGTGGGGGAGCCGGAGCCGGCCGGCCCGAACAGCTCCGACCCCGCTCGGCACTTTCCGTCCGCGTCCGGCCCGTCTCCGGGCGCTCTGACTCCGCTCGGCACTTTCCGTCCGCGTCCGGCCCGCCTCCGGGCGCTCTGACTCCGCTCGGCACTTTCCGTCAGTGTCAAGCGCCGCCTCGGGGAGCTCCGATCCCGCTCGGCACTTTCCGTCAGTGTCAAGGGCCGCCTCGGGGAGCTCCGATTCCTCTCGGCACTTTCCGTCAGTGTCCGGCCCGCTTCGGGAAGCTCCGATCCCTCTCGGTACTTTCCGTCAGTACCCGGGAACTGGCTCGGGACGCTCCGGCCCCGCTCGGCACTTTCCGTCAGTGTCCGGTTCGCCTCGGGGAGCTCCGACTCCGCTCGGCACTTTCCGTACGTGCCAGGCGCTGGTTCGGGCCGGCTCGGCTGGCTCCGCCGTTCCTTGTTGTGGCCCGGCCGCCGCGTCTGCCCGGCCTCGCCGGCTCCGCCAGCCTCCCCCCGCCCCGCCCGCCATGGCGGCCTTCGGGATCCTCAGCTACGAGCACCGGCCCCTGAAGCGGCCTCGCCTGGGGCCGCCCGACGTCTACCCGCAGGACCCCAAGCAGAAGGAGGTGCGGGCCGGGGGGGGCCGAGCGAGGGTCCCGGGGAGCCTGTCACGGGGGGCCGGGAGGATCCTGTGGGGGGTATCGCCACTGAGCCCCAGGCCTGGGGGGATCCAGTGTGTCGGGATTGGGGCGGGGCGGGGCCGGGGCCGGGGCCGGGGCCGGGGGAATCAGGGGCCGAGCGGATCCTGCTCTTTGGGGATCAGGGGCTGAGCCGGGCGAACCGTGTTGCTGAGGGGACCCCCTACGTGGGGGGTCGGGGGCATCCCGCAGGGGAGGTGTGTGCTGGTGGCAAGCCCTGTTACTGAGAGGTCCTGTGGGGGGAGAGTCGGGGGCTGGGGCTGGGGCTGAGGGGACCCCGTATGGGGGGGGGTCAGGGGCTGAGCCCCCCTGCCTGAGGGGACCCATCACGGGGGGGGGGGGGGGCCGGGGACTGAGGGCCCCTGGCTGAGGCGACCCCGTATGGGGGGGTCGGAGACTGAGCCCCCTGGCTGAGGGGACCCATTACGGGGGGGGCAGGGACTGAGCCCCCTGGCTGAGGGAACCCCGTATGGGGGGGGCTCGGGGGCTGAGGCCCCTGGCTGAGGGGACCCCGTATGGGGGGGGTCGGGGGCTGAGGCCCCTGGCTGAGGGGACCCCGTATGGGGGGGTTCGGGGGCTGAGGCCCCTGGCTGAGGGGACCCCGTATGGGGGAGGGTCGGTGGCAGGGCACCTGTGGCGGTGGGGAGAAGCACTGTGAGTCTGGGAGGTCACTTCTCCTCCCCCCCCACCCCTGTGACGGCGGGGGCCAGCCAGAGAGGATAACCTGCTTTTCATCACAGTCTAATCCTGTATCTCCAGGCTGGGCGACCAGCGATAATAAGGAGGCTTGTGTACTGTAGAGCTGCACGGCCATACAGTGTTCCCTTACTCCTTGTCTCGCACAGGACGAGCTGACCGCTTTAAATGTGAAGCAAGGTTTCAATAATCAGCCAGCAGTCTCTGGGGATGAACATGGCACCGCCAAAAATGTCAACTTTAATCCAGCCAAGGTGAGGTCCCTTCGGGGCTCTGGGGGCCAAATCTCACTGCACTGGGGCTCTCTTACTAGGGTGCTCAGGAGCAGGCCTGGTGTGACTTATCACTTTCTTAAGACTGAGCTCTGGCTGTGTCTGTGCTTTGTGGTGGTGGGCACCGCGTTCCCAGCCTTGATGGGCGAGTAGCCTGCTCAGCTCTTGGCCACTGGTGGCAGTGATGAGCTATGCTGTAGTGGCAGATCTTCACAGCTAGCACCTTCATGTCCCCATCCTCCGGCTCACACAGCAGTTGCAAATGAAGGAGGAGGTTAGAATGTAAGTGACAGGAAATTTGCTCAGTACTGAGCTGATTAAGTGCCATTGTGTGCTATCATTTGATGCAAACACAAACCTGGGAGTTGAGCTCACAAGAGATCAGGTCTCCCTCCCAGTGACGTCCCTCAGGATAGGTGCCAGGTGCTGGGTTCTTCCACCAGAGTGCGAGAGTCGTCCATTTAGCACTGCAGTTCAGGAATTCCTATATGGAGGTACCATCAGTCCTGCTGTAGAGGATCTTCTTGCTGACAACTGGAGGGAACAATTGACTGATTTTGGTGATTGTGCTTTGGAAGTTCATTCTAATGAGACTTCTTGGGGTAATAGCAAATTTATGTAACTCCTTGATAAACCCAGGCCCCTTGCAGAGACTGACAAGGGGTTAGTGTGTACTCACAGGATGCAGTTCTGTGAGATGCTTCTTGTCCTCTTCTCTTTTTCAGATCAGTTCAAATTTTAGCAGCATTATTGCAGAGAAGCTGCGCTGCAACACACTGCCCGACACAGGAAGACGGAAACCTCAGGTGAACCAGAAGGATAACTTCTGGCTGGTGACGGCACGATCGCAGAGTGCCATAAACAACTGGTTCACAGATCTGTCTGGGACTAAGCCCCTCACTCACCTGGCTAAAAAGGTATGTTACAGGTGAGGCTGCCCTGGAAGGTAGAACTTGTCCTGTCTGAGTTCCTCCCTCACCTTGTTATATGAATATTTTCAAGCTTTGAAGACTACAGTGGAGGTTTTGCTGTTTAAAGAGGTTGTTCTGTCTCCAGGTGGTATTGGCTATGGTTCTCAGAATGTGTGCCCAGGACTCCCTTAGGGCTGCCTGTGTCCTCCACAGCTGTAGAGCTAAAGCAGGCCTTGACAAATGTATCTTTCTGATCAGCATGGTAACCAGTTTTAGTGGCCTATCACGTAGGCCCACTGCAGAAATGTACTGGAGGAGTGCCCTCTGGTGACCAAAAGTAAAATTGTTGACGCCTAGCTGCGAGCCAGTTTTGTCCACCCCAAGCTAAGGTTCCCGGTTATTCAGCGACAAAGCTAAACTTAGTCTTACAGCCTGCAGAGCTTGCATGTTTGTTTGAGTTTTGATTGCTTTAAAGGGAATGCTGCTGCCACTCTTTCTTGGCCTCATGCTTAAGTGAGGAGAGTGCGTACTGCTAGGGTGTTTTCAAATTCTTAAAGATTGTTGTGAGACTCTCTAATGAGAACTAACTGACTGCCTTCCCATGGTCCTGTGTCCATGGCAGTCTTCTCACAGAGAAGGCCTCTATGTGTTGGCCTGATGGAGAGCTGGTGAAGAAGAACAATTGCCTTTCTATGCTCCAAGGACTGCTGGAGTGGAGGTGGAGTGATGAAGGGCTGCCTGAAGAAAAAGGCTTTCTCTTCCACAGAGATGGAGCTGTGAACAGGAGCCTCATGAGTATGGCTGTGGTTGTGGGAACGTTCAGTCCCTGCTGTTGCAGCAGCAGAACATATGAAGTAGAGGCTAGAGCTTGCCAGGTCCTGGCTTTCAGGGCCCCTGGGGGTAAAAGGCAGTTTCATAGGCACTTGCAGACTTCTCCACTTGTTTTTTGCCCTTTCCTTGAGAACTGCGTTAGTGACAAACCTGCCATTTGCAGTGCCTTCCCCAGTTCCCTGCCAAGTGCCCCTTCCTGTCTCAGCAGGTTGCACCGCAGCACAGACACTGTTGCATTCTGACCTGGGAAAAAGTTCCTGCGTTGGTGGAATGGGGCAGGCTGGGTGACACTCACTTTGTGCACAGTGGCTGTAGTTCCTTTCTGGGTCTTCAGACGCTAGCTTTGCCCTTCTGTTCTGTTCCAGGTGCCCATCTTCAGTAAGAAGGAGGAAGTCTTTGGTTACTTGGCAAAATACACTGTGCCAGTGATGAGAGCTGCCTGGCTAATCAAAATGACCTGTGCCTACTATGCTGCCATCACTGAAACCAAGGTGAAAAAGCGGCATGTCATTGATCCCTTTGTCGGTGAGTTGCCTGTGTAGGTCCCTGGCCTTTTGCCTGCCAGACCTGTTGTGCCTGCCTGTCCTCACTAGACCATCAGTCAGCAGGGATGAAGAGAGTGTATGCCAGAGATGGCCAGACTTATTGACCCTCAGATCTGTGATTGATAATCTGGAGGTGCTTAAGAGCTTTTGTGCATGCCCTGTTGAAAATATGAACATACTATTTCATAGCTAATTACTGCTGTAGCTGAAGACCTTGTGGATCTCCATACTGGTTGTATGTCTACTGTCCTGTGATGTGGAGAGGGGGCTTGAAGCTTTAGCCCTGCAGGAGGCACCATTCCCTCCTCTGCTGGTTTCCTTTGCTGCTTGGTTCCCTCCCTCCCTCCCACCCACAGCAGTTGTTTTCTGAACTGAAGCAGTCACACAGTGCTGAGGGAAGGAATCCTCAACCATAGAGCCAAAAGAGCTGCCTTGCTTGGCCTCCTCTCACTGACTCCTCCCCTTGGTGCTTCATCCTCCTGTCACGGCCCAGGGCTGGTCTCTGATTGGTGTCTCTCAGCTCCTGCTCCCACCAGCGATGTAGGCGGCAACTAGGGAAGTGGTGGGGTGAATGTGAGTTTCGGTGAGGAGGGAGGGCTCTGGGGTTCTCCTCTGTGGGGGCTTCTCTTGGGGTTTGGGGCTTCCACCCCGCAAGGGCACGTTCCCAGGGCTTCTAAGCCCAGGTAGGCCTGCCCTGTGGGGTGCAAGCCTTGGGACGTGCCTCCGATGGATAGGAACCCCAAAGTCTCCCCTCCCCACTTCAGGTCAGAAGCCCCAAGCTCTCCCCCAGGATGGTAGGTGGAGAATGTGTTTGTGTGTGTTGAGGGCTGTTCTGTGAGCCACACTTGAGCTGTGAATGAGCCACATGTAATCTGCATTTTGGCCACCCTGCTAGGATATTAAAGAGACAAGATGGGTGAGGTGACCTGAATAAGAGCTCTGTTTGACTCCAAAGCTCACCTCTCTTCCCGACAGAAGTTGGTCCAATAAGAGAGATTATCTCCCTCACCTAGTCTGTCTAGCCCAGAGGGAGCACTCCAGGCTTGCTCCTTTCTGGATCTGACTGGAGGTACTATTTGGTCACAGGTCATGGATTCCGGGACTTTCTTTGACATGCCTGCCATAGGGGGCAGGGCTTAATCAGCCCTTGGGGCTGCTGCTGAACAGCTGATCAGTTGGCCAGTCCCGAGGCTGGAGTACCTGCAAGCTGCAGAAGCTGTTTTCCCCCCTTCCCTGGAGTATTTTTAGTAACAGTCAGAAACAGGTCATGGGCAATAAACAAAACTTCACTGAAGTGCAACCTGTCCTGACTGTTACTAAAAATTCCTGTGAGGGAATCTTGACTTTAGTCGTCACTGCTGTTCTGACCCTTCTAGTCACACTCAGCAATGGGGCTTCAGCCCATTCTCTTGGACAACAGACAAATACATTTTTTGACAAAGAAACTTTCTGATAGCCTTCCATGTTCCCTTTCACAGTTCACTCCTGTGACTCTCCCTTCACCCTGGATGTGCCTCCCTGAAATAACCCTGTTTCCTCCTTGGTGTTAACATACTTGACATATTTGTAAACTCTTATGTCTGCCCTTAGGTGTGTCTTAGCCAAGCAAGACAGTTTGGGTCAGGGTTATTTCTCCTAAAATATATTGGCTGCATTTCTCCTGGCAGAATACCATGATGTTATTTCCTGCTTGTTTGCAGGTTCGCTGGGCCCCTTTGGGTCATGGCTCTGGCCAGAGGAGTTCCAGCAACCTCCCAGTTAGCAGCAGATGGGAAAGCCTGATCTGTGCTGGGTTTATATGGCTGCCTGTCACTGTAGTGTCTGAGCTCGTTCCATGCCAAATAAGTAGTAAGAGGGAATGCATGCAGTTTCTGCTCCTACACTTAGCTGTTACCCGTACACTAGGACACCCCACCTTTGCCCAAATCCATAAGCCTCAAGGCATAACCTGGTTAAGACACCCTCACCCTTTCCCAATCCATAGGGCTCCGAGGAAAAGACACCCAGCCTTACCCAATTCACACTCTAAGGCTCTGGGTCACCCATTCCCAGACTGAAGGGCTCCAGGTGTAATTCTATTCAGGTTTGCAAAATCTTTTACCAGTGAAAGGGCCTTACACAGTAACATCCTTATTCTCTATTTGTTGCCAGTTACCAACACAGAGAGCACATGCTAAGCATACAATGCTCACCACTCCCAATAAGGCAGACAAACTTCTCCTGTTGGCCAGTTAGGATTAGATCAGCTGGGGACTCCATCTTCCCACAGTGTGGTTGGCAGGGTGTGGAGGTCTGACAGCTCTGATCTTCTTGGACTGTGTGCTGGAGTTAAGTTCCGAAGAACTTCCTTTCGGACCCCAGTTTATACAGTGAAAACTTGGGTCCTGCTTGGGTGTGCTTCAACCAATCATTTTAGACTAAAGTACTACAAAACACTAGACCTTGCCCATTATGAAACAGTCTTACCCAATCATATCTCACCACCTTAATTGATTTAAATCGTGTACACTTAGTCATGCAACAGACAGAAACTATCAAAAATCCAGACAGAAATTTTTTAGATAAACAGTAGAGAAGTGTGGACCAAGAAGACGAAACAATAAGTGGAACTTTTACAACCACCACTGTTAATAAGTGACTCCTTGCCAGACAAAACACTAGCAAACAAAGCTTTCTTTAAACATCTTAAGATCTGTTTTCTGTATTTAGTGAAGGCAGGTACTATTAAGACAGTAGCTCTTTCTTAGTAGTCTGATACTACATTGAAGATGTGAGCCACCTGCTGCTATGTCTAATGTGGCCGCTACTACTTTGCCCAAGAACAAGGTCTAAGCTTGGCTGAAAAACAAAGCTTTAAATCATACACAGCTTTTTTATTATATTGAATTGCTTGATTAGGATGTTTGTTTACAGTGTTTTGTTTTTTTTTTTAATTTACTCTCCTGATCTCTGAAAAGTGTTTCTACAGTGGGACCCCTTCAGGTTGACTTTATTGCCAGCTCCCACCTATCTCGTCCTGGGCTTTGTGATTTGCATTGTCCCAGAGAGCCAACGCTGGTATCAGTGCTTCTGTAGCCACAGGATGTCACTAGGGAGCACTCCTCCACCAACATCAGAAACCTCCCTAAGCGAGCAGAGTGCTGTCCATGCCAACAAAGTTATGTTGCTCAGAAGGGGTGGTTTTTTCACACCTTTGAGCAACAAAAGTTTTGCTGGCATAAGTGCTAATGCACACAAGGCCTAAATGTCTTGACGGTTCATACATGAAATATGGTCTCTCATGTAGATGGGACTTAAGTAATTAATGGCATTGAAGATTAGACCAAGGTCTTGAACAGGGATCAGAAGCTGTCAGGGAGACAGTTGAGAGACTTGAGAAATGTCACCATTGTGTTGCTGACCCAATCTTTCAGATCACTAACAGGGATGCTACATCTGACTGTCCTGACCCTCTCCCTTCCTGTTCCCCAGGAGGCACCTTGGACCCTTTGCTCTTGTTGGCTCTTCAGCAAATGCTTTTATGGAATCTTCTTTCCTGGTGAACGGCCTTCCTGTATGTTGTGTGTTAAAGACCTGTTTTAAAATGGTGTCCCTTGCTCTCCACTTTCCCCTGGAGCCCACAGGCCTTCTGGCTTTTCTTCCACCACAGGAACTCTTTTGTTTCTCCTTCCTCCACCTGGCTGATCCCTCTCCTATTCCTTTTCCTGCTTACCTACTCACTGCTGACTGTCTTCTGCATTCCAGAGTGGACACAGATCATCACAAAGTACCTGTCAGAGCAACTGCAGAAGATTTCTGAGTTCTATAGGCAGCTCTCCGGGCAGGGCTGTGGGTCACCGGCAGGGCCCATGCCACAGGAGGTGGAGCAGGCTTTGAAACAGTGGGACTACAATGAGAAACTGGCTATGTTCATGTTTCAGGTGAGCTCTTTATGGGAGCTGCTGACTGGGTAGCGCTTGCAAGGGATACTCAAAACCCAGTAGTAGTATATTTTGCAGCCTGTTCTGTTCCTGAGTACCTGAATGGGCCAGCATTAACCCTGGCCGCTGGAGTAGGGCTAGAGTAACTCCAGGATGCTCTTCCTCTAGTCCTCCCATCTGTCTGTGTCTGTTTCTCTCCAGGATGGGATGCTGGACAGACATGAATTCCTTACCTGGGTGCTTGAATGCTTTGAGAAGATACGGCCAGGAGAAGATGAATTGTTGAAACTGCTCTTACCACTGCTGCTGCGGGTGAGCTTCAGGAGAGATTGACCTACTTCGCAGCAGCTCTGGGAGAGCACAGGCCACCTTGCACTAACCTGGGGTGTTTGCCCAACCTCAGGGGAGTGCTGCTTATCCCATTCTCTTCTGCTAGTGCAGGCATCTTGTTCCATCTCCTTGTCCCTGCCTTCCCTGCAACAACTGGGCTCTTGATGGTAGGCACTGTGTTCATTGGATGGAACCGACGCAGTGGCTTTTCTCTTCCCTTCCTAGGGCTGGTTGCAGCTAGGCTCCCAAGCCCTGAGACAGCTGGAACTGTGTGCACTGGGATCCATGGAGATATTGCCCATGGAGCTGGGTTAATCTCACTGGTCCTTAAACAGCATTGGCATGACATTTCCCCAGGCTTTCCTTCTAGGCCCCTGCTCTGTGTAAGGCTGTAGCCCTGCCTATAAGGCAGCACTGCACAAGGGGCCCTTGGGACTCCTCTGATGTTGCTTGGAACTGGGATGGTTTTTCTTTCTTCCCCACAGTACTCCGGAGAATTTGTGCAGTCTGCATACCTGTCCCGGCGCCTGGCCTACTTCTGTACCCGCAGGCTTGCCATGCAGCTGGATGGCAGTGGCGGGCACCTGCCCCACATCTTATCTGCACAGACGGGAACTGCCCTCCCTTCAACACCGACTCCTCAACCAGCTGCAGGGAATCCTCCCCCAAGTCCCTTCAGTGACTTGCTGCTTTGCCCGCAGCACCGCCCAGTGGTGTTTGGGCTCAGCTGCATTCTACAGGTAGGGTTTTGCTGGGTTAATGTCAAGGTGAAGGACACAGGGTTTCTGGGGGCAACAGAAGACATTCTGGTTAAAATAATAGCATGGTGCAAAATCAGCATAGCACAGCCTAGAAACTGTCTGACTGGTAGAATGGGGAATTCTCACCAGAAGAGTGTGTTTCTAGGGGGATCCCAACACAGTCTGGTATCTTTATAAGAAATCTGAAGGCAAAACTAAATTATTCCTGGTGAAGTCTGCAGCTGACACAGACTAGATGAGATAGTAAATCAGAATCATAGAGTATTAGGGCTGGAAGGGACCTCATGAGGTCATCTGGTCCAACCATCTTCTTAAAAGCAGGACCACTCCCACTAAATCATCCCAGCCAGGGTTTTGTCCAACCAGGTCTTAAAAGTTTCCAAAGATGGAGATTCCACCACCTCCCTAAGCAACCCACTCCAGCGCTTCACCACCCTCCTAGTGAGAAAGTTGTTCTTAATATCCAACCTAGACCTCTGCCATTGCAACTTGAGACCATTGCTCCTTGTTCTTTCATGAGGTCCCTTTCAACTCTGATCTGCCATCACTGAGAACAGCCTAGCTCAGTGGTTTTCAAACCTTTTTTCATCAGGACCCAATTGAAAAAAATCATGTATGCCCACGACCCATCTTTGAGCAATGCATTCCAGTGTTTTGGCAATGTCAGCAAGAGGTGCTGCAACCCAGTACCTGAAGGTCTGCAACCCAGTGCTGGGTTCTGACCCTAAATTTGAGAAGCATTGACTAGCTCCCTCCTGTTTGGAGCATGTCTTCAAGTAGTTGAAGGTAGTTACCAAATCCTCCTTTCTCTTCTGCAGACTAAATAAGCCAAGTTTCTTCAGTCTCTACTCGTAAGTCATGTACCCCAGCCCCCTAATTGTTTTTGTTGCCCTCCGCTGGACTCTCTTTAATTTGTCCACATCCTTTCTGTAGTGGGGAGCCCAAAACTGGACACACTATTCCAGATGCAGCCTCACCAGTGACGAATAGAGGAGAATAATCACATCCCTCAATGTGCTGGCAACACTCCTACTGATAAAGCCCAATGTACCATTGGCCTTTTTGGCAATAAGGGCACATTGTTGACTCATCCAGCTTCCCATCCACCATAACCCCCAGGTCCTTTTCGACAGAGCTGCCCTCCAATCTATCCCATCATCCCCAATAGTGACCACAGGGCACTCCACTTTTTACTGATTGCCAACTAGACATTGAGCTATCAGTCTCTACCCACTGAGCCTGATGATCTAGCCAGCTTTTTATCTACCTTATGGTCCATTTATCCAAACCATACTTTCTTAACTGGCTGACAAGAATGCTGTGGGAAACGGTATCCAGAATTTTGCTACAGTCAAGTTGTGTCATGTCAGTGGCTATCCTGCATCCACAGAGTCAGTCATCTCATCATAGAAGGCAATCAGGTGGGTCAGGCATGATGTGCTATTGGTGAATCCTGTTCCTGATCACCTATTTTCCTCCAAGTATTTCAGAATGGATTCTTTGAGTACCTGCTCCATGATTTTTCCAGGGACTGTGATGAGGCTGACCGGTCTGTAGTTCTCCAAATCCTCCTTTTTTTCCTTTCTTAAAGATAGTACTATGTTTGCCTTTTTCCAGTCATCCAGGACCACCCCCATTCGCCACAAGTTTTCATATGACAGTTTGTCCCTTTGTGCAACTTAGTGTGACAAAATACAGGGCTTTCCATCTAGGAAAGAAGAATGTAGGTTGCTCTTGAAGGACGAGGGACTTTATTCTGGAAAACAGAGAGTCAGAAAAGAATTTAAAGGCAAAACTTGCTATGGGCCTGGGAGCAGGTGCTACCCAGAGTCTGCACAGCATTGGTGAGTCCATTCTTCGGATTCTGGGTTGATTCTGGGGCCTGCGCTTTGAAAATATTGCTGAGAAACTGGAACTGGTTCAGAAATAAGCCACAGTGATTAGCCAAGTAGAATAGCTGGATGAGTGGAAGAACTGCCTTACAGAGTGCAACTAAGGGAGATCATACTTTTTAATTTATTGAAAAATATGTTAAAAGTAAAAATCAGTATGCTTAAGTGTGCAAAGAAGAGCCCTGATAGCAGAAGACTCTTTCACGCAGGAGACAAAGGCAGAACAAGATTCAGGGATGGTCTACACTGAGAGCGCAGGTTGACCTTCTGCAGCCCACGTCTCCACTTGTGGGGATGTAAATTCGAACTACATGCCCCTGTAATTCAACCTTGTAGCAGAACTCCTGCAAGCAATGTAGGGCTTTGGTTGAATTCAGGAGTTCAAATTAAGTTGAGTGTAGACAGGAAGATGTGTGGAGAGCTGTCTTGTCAATCTCCCTGCTCTCAGAGAGCCATGAAGTTGACAAGTAATGGGGAGAGAAAATATATAGCTTGCCAGGTTCCCTGGGTGCAGGCCCTCTGGGGCTGGCCAGGGACCCTGTTGGCAGATGGACTGTAGCCATTCTGGGGCTCCACTGGGGCCTGGGGGACAGAAGGAGACAGCTGCCCAGGCCCCAGCTGAGCCCTGGGCCACAGTGCATGGCAGGCGCCAGGGTTCAGCTGGGTCCCAGAGGGAGACACCTGCCTGGGTTCGCCTCTGTGGCAGCAGGGGATAGCTGCCCAGGGATCTGCCTGGATCAGGGCTGCTGCCAGATGCTGTCCTGGGACCCTGGTGACAGTCAGGGGGGTAGCAACTGGCTATTGCTGGGCCAGGGGCTTGCCATCCTCAGCTGGGGGTGGGGGGGCAGCTGTCTGGAGCTTGCCTAGGTCCCTCTGGCAGCTGCTGGAGGCTGGGACAAGTCCCAGAATGGCTGCAGCTACGCTGCCACCTGGGACCAGGTGAGTCCTGGGGGGAGGACAGCAGGGAGTCTGTCGGCTCCCTCCAGGGAGCTGAACGATTACTCTTAGCTCCCCCATGCTGCCCCATAGGTCTGTGGAAGGGGTCCTGGTGAGGATGCGCTCCACCTCCTGAAGGCTGGCAATGTGGGTGTCAGCTGCTGCTACGATTATGGCGGTGGCTGTGACAGTTTTGTGAAGTGTAGATGTAACCTCAGTGACTGGAAGTTGTAAACTGCAGCTGTCACACAGAGTAACCATGGTAGCCATATACTTGGGGCTGTGGTGAATTGTCATCAGTCTTTAAATCAAGGTGTATGTCTCTGTAGCTGAGTGAAAATCTGTGGGCTTGGCATGGGAATCATTTGATGACCTTCTCTCTCCTGTGCTATGTGGGTGGTCTTTTTGTAGTGCTGGATGAGAAAAGCTGGGGGTCCCAGATTTGGGCCACAAATTGCCCCATCACACTTCTAGTTTGTCAATGAGCCCTCTGTGTCGTTAGTGTAACTGCCATGGCAGTGCCAGCTGGGAAAGTCCATATGGTGTTGCTGTTGGTCTTTATGGTCTGCATGGAGTCCTTCAACAGCTTCTCACTGCGCTTAGGCACCTCAGGGTTTGGGCTTAGCTCAGGCCTTGACAGATATGTTTCTGGTTGCTATGGTGACCAGTTTTGGTAGCCTGCCTAGCTCCTCTGAAGAGATGTAATGGAGGAGCATCCTCTGATGACCAAAAGTAAAATTGCTGGTGCCTAGCTGTGAGCCAGTTTTGTCCACCCCTGCCTTAGCTGCTGAAATGAGTCTAGTCTAGGGCAGAGTCCAGCAAGGCTCTTTCTGCTGTAAGGCTGTACAGAGGTAAACTGAGGCTGCGGGGTAGCCATATAACGGAGAACTAGGATGTGTTGGCCCTGCAGGGCGCTCTGACACCCAGGAGTTGGGCTTGAATATGGTTAGCACGTCTCTTTGCTGTTTGCTGCAGAGTATCATCCTGTGCTGCCCAAGTGCTCTGGTCTGGCATTACTCCCTGACTGACAGCAGGATAAAGACTGGTTCTCCTCTGGACCACCTGCCCATCGCCCCCTCCAGTTTGCCCATGCCAGGTGGGAACTCAGCCTTCACCCAGCAGGTGAGCAGCTTTGAAAGGCAGGAGCTGTTGGGGCCAAGGACATTAGCTCTGCCCCAGTCCATTCACACTTAGATCTCCATGTTGAACAGCACCTCTGCCTGCTCATACCACTGCTGAGCCTGAGTAGCTGAGGCTCTGAGGGATGCAGGAGGCCTCTCCTCACCATGTGCTGCAAGCAGGGCACGCATGGACTTGTGTGGCAGACAGAGTCTTTTCCCCCTTGCTCCTGAGGCAGCCAGCACCCCCATGGGGGGACAGGCGGCTCCTGCTGCATGCCTCTGGCAGGGCAGCTGGCATTCCTGGGTTTTGCTGGCAGCTGTCTGCACTGCAGGTTTCTTCTAGGAGCCTGCCCTGTGTTTATGGAATTCTTTGCCTTCAGGTTCGGGCGAAGCTCCGTGAGATTGAGCAGCAGATAAAGGAGCGGGGCCAGGCTGTTGAGGTGCGCTGGTCATTTGACAAGTGCCAGGAAACCACTGCAGGTAACTTACGGCAGGATGTGCGGTCTCTTCTCCCTGGCCTAGGCCCCAGACGTGTTAGCCTGAGCCAGCCAATGTCCTGAGGAACTCCACATCCGGTTGTCCTCTCTCTGGCTTGTCTGTTGGCCCGATTTCTGCTTGTTTGGATCAGGGCATCCTCTTGCAGCCGCAGATTGTGTCTCTTGTGCTCTGAGCTCACAAAGATGTGTGCCAGGGTGCTGAAGACTAGTTGTCTTGAATGCTCCCTCATGCACAGCCCCCTTTCCCTCTTTGCTGTGCTCCAGGGTTCACCATTGGCCGCGTCCTGCACACTTTGGAGGTGCTGGACAGTCACAGCTTTGAGCGATCTGACTTCAGCAACTCTTTGGATTCCCTGTACAACAGGATTTTTGGGCTAGGGCCAAGCAAAGACAGTCATGAGGTGGGTGATGCCCTGCGCTGGTGGTGGTGGTGGGTGCAGGTCTTGCTCCGGGGAGTCGTTCTCCTTCAGTCTTATGTCCCACAAGGACCATGAGGGAACTAGCTGCTTGGTGCATCAGGACAAATGGCCCCTTGTAGGCAAAGGGGTATCTGCACAGAGCCCACAGAGAGAGAGTTCTTGGGGTAGATGTAAGAGCATGGTTGTTTCTGAGGGAAGGAAGTCTGTGCAGGCCCAGAGGAGGTGGTCTGTGCAGCTGATGATGACTCCTGGACGGAGACACAGATCAGAGAGCAGCCCCCTCTCTCTCTGCACGTGAAGGGGCATTGCCTTTGATGTGGGTGGGTTCTGAGATTTCTAACCACCTGAAAGCCAACCGTTAAGCAACCCGTTCAGGAAATGACAGCCATCTGCTAGGAGCAGTGAAGAGGCTGTTCAGGGTCAAAGGCTCTGCTCTTTGGAATCCAGGAACTGCTAGCTGAGCATGGAAAGTGGCATGTCTTGGCTATTGACCCAAATGGGAAAGGGTTGGAGATCGGTCAGTATCAGCCCCACTTGGAGGCCTGGGAGGGTTCCTTGAAGAAAGCCCTGCTTTGGGGTTTCCTGCCAGGGTGTGTTGGAGAGCAGCGGCTGATGCTGGGATTCCCCAATATGTGGACTCCATGGGCCGGGGGACCCAGGTTCTGGTGCTGGCCCAGTGTGTGTTCAGCGTTGGCTAAAAGAGAAGCATAGAGCAGATTGCCGGCAGGTGCTAGTGAATGCGGTTTCCTCCTTTGATGCTCCTCCTTTGTGTCCTGGCTGCCTTGCCTCCAGGACGTGGCTTAGTGCTTTACCACCATGCCTGTGTCCTGACAGATCTCCCCAGATGACGACGCAGTAGTGGCCCTACTGTGTGAATGGGCTGTGAGCTGTAAGCGCTCTGGGCGCCACAGGGCTATGGTTGTGGCTAAGCTGCTGGAAAAGCGGCAAGCGGAGATAGAGGCGGAGGTGAGTCTTCGTCCACTGGGTCCTACAAGTCTTTGAACAGCAGCTAATAGCTAGAACGAATGCTGCCCGCTGAGATTACAGCATGGTGACCTCCAGAAAAGTTACCTTGGGCTCCCCCAGCTCCAGACCTGGCAGGAGGAAGCCAGCTAGCTGAGTTCTGGCATTGTCAAAGGGCCCTTACTGCTGGTGCCTGTAGGGTTCACATTTATTTTGACTGGTGCTAGGCCAGATGCAACTCACTGCACAGGACTGCTCCATGTGTTTCTGGGTTCTCATTCACAGTTGGGGGGCTGAGATACAGAAGCACTAGGTTTCCTCTGAGGCTGGGCCCAGTGGGAAGGCTTCCTGGGAGTGGCTCCTTCCTATGTGCAATGGCAGGGGAGGGTCTCTCTAAAATGACAAGATCCGTCTGTGGGAGTGAGCAATGGCAGCAGCCTGTACTCGTGTCTCTGCAGAGGTGTGGGGACTCTGAAGTCGTGGATGAGAAAGGCTCCATCTCCTCAGGCTCCCTCTCAGCAGCCAGCACGCCTGTCTTCCAGGAGGTCCTCATGCAGTTCCTCGACACACAGGCTCCTGTGCTAAGTACGTAAGGGGAACTCACTAATCCAGCCTTCTCTCTCCCTTGAGCCCCAGACACTCTGAAGAGTCTCACTTGCTTCTCTGCAGCCCAGAGTGGGTTGCGGAGAGGAGGGTCCGGATGTTGGGAAGGGGTGGCAAAGCCTAACTGTTGCTGAGGCTAGCTGGAGAGGAGCCTGTGCAATTAGTGGTTGCCTCTGCCAGCTGTGCACTCCAACCTCGATCCCTGGGAATGGCTGGCTGGAGTCCTGCCGGCTGGTGGAAGGGCCTGCAGAGGCCCCCTGCATAGCCAGTGTTGCTCAGACCCTGAGAGTGCTGGTGCTGTGTCGCCCTTTTCAGCGGACCCTGGCAATGAAAGTGAGAAAGTGGAGTTCTTCAATTTGGTGCTGCTGTTCTGTGAGCTGGTTCGGCACGATGTCTTCTCACACAACATCTACATGTGCACGCTCATCTCCCGGGGTGACCTGGCCATGGACTCACATGGGCCCCGCCCACCCTCGCCCTTTGATGACCCACCTGAGGAGCATGACAGGAAGGAGGGGATGGGCAACAGTGGCATCAAGTTGGAGGTAAGAAGCACCAGCTCCTCTGTCTCTTCCTTTTCACCATCCATGCGCTCCTTCCTGAGTGTCTGGGTAGCCTGGACTCTTCCCTGGAAGTCTGCAAAGTACTGGCAGTTGCCACCTGGCCTCCCTCTCTCCCCAAGGCTATGTCTGTATGATTCCAGCCTGGAAGGTGAAGCATTGACTTCACAGCAGCTAAAAAGGCCCAGGGCCAAGATTCTGTCACTGATGCTGGGCAGCCCAGCTCTAATGAGAATAGCATGTGATAAGGTACTCATCATTTGGAACCTGACTGGGCTGGGTACTGCTGTGGGGAACTCACTCTGCCTGGGCTGTAGGCTGGACAGTACCTTGGGGAAAAGACAGGGTGTTACCAGGAGAATTAATGACTGCCCCTTGTTTATTGCCTCAGGACACAGGCCTTTCAGAGTCCATGGATATTGATCATAGCTCCAGCGTGCTGTTTGATGACATGGAGAAGACTGACTTCTCGGTATGCTCCTCTTTGCCTCTACTACCTATTGTCCAGTGAATAGCTCGTATGCTTTGCTGTGCACCTTCAAACATGGAGGTGCATCTACTTGTGGCTGGATGCACCCTGTCCTTGCTGGAGTTGAAGGACCTGGCCAAATGACGTGTCCTGCTGTTGGTTGGGGCTGTATGGAAGACACAGTGGGCCTGTGAATGACGTTGCAGAGAGCGATACGGAGCACGTAGGCCTCTTGGATCCATCTGTGTAATCAGGTGTGCCACTCCCTGAATTTCCACCTTTCCAGAGCTGACAACACTGCAGGAGCAAAGGGGTGCAGCCTGTTGCTTGTCCGTCAGAACGGGGAGGGAGCAGGAGGTGGGAGTGACATTACTGAGAGGCAGGACAGGGTGTGAATGGCTGGACAATGGTGACATTGAGACTCTTGGTTACCTGGAGGCAGAGGTGTGATCCAGTGGCTCTGAAGCCTTGGGCAAGTCACCTGACCTCCGCCTTCGTTTGAGTGTTTCTTGTGTATTGTGGGGAGTCCTTTGTTAATGTTCGTGGAGCACTATGAGTGAAAATGTGCAGGAAAGGCTAGGAAAGACTGCTGTTGAAACCCAAATGAAATGAATAGGTAGCAGGATTAAAACAAAAAAAGGAAGTATTTCTTCTCCTAGCACATAATCTACTGAACTCATTGCTAGAGGATTCTGTGAAGGCCAAGAATGCAATGGAATTCAGTAAAGATCCATCAGTGGCTTTTGGCCAGGATGGGCAGGGATGCAACCCATGCTCTGAAGTGTTCCTAACCTCTGTTAACCAGAGGCGGGGAATGGCTGAGAGGGTGATCGCTTAACGATTACTCTGATGCACCTGGCATTGGCCACTGTTGGCAGACAGGCTACTAGGCTAGATGGACCATGCGCCTGACACAGTAAGTTTGTTCTTATGGTCTCTCTTGTTACAAATTTTCTTTTTTCCAGCCTGTTTGATCTTTCAAGGTGCATGTTGGACACCAGTGGTGTCTGGAGGGCTGGTGTCCTCCAAGGGGCCTTGCGCCTTAATCTTGGCTCTTGTGCATTGTCACCAGAATCCCAGCCTGTAGTTCCTAATTTCCTGTTGCTTGTTCTCAGCTTGAGGTGGACCAGAAGTTGTACTTGTGCAAGGGTGTGTGTGTGTGTGTGTGTGTGTGAAGATCTGCTGTCTGGGCTGGGAGCACTGTCCCGAGGAGTCCTCCCAGTAGCAGTAGTCCTCTGCACTAGCCCTGTGCATTGCTCTCAGTACTCCTCACATGTGACTGTGTCCTGCAGCAGTCTTGTCTTCCCTCCCTAGATGTTCTCTCCTCCAATGCACTGTGAGTCTAAAGCCAGCCCGTCCCCAGAAAAACTGGACCCAGAGAAGGAAGCAAAGCCTCTACTAAAGGAAAAGGCAGCAGAAGGAACCCTAGCATCCCTGTACGACCAACCCCGGCACATTCAGTATGCCACACACTTCCCTATTCCTCAGGTGAGAGAACTTTTCTGCCGAAGTGCCAGCACCAGGCTCGCCCATCGTCCCATCCTGAGATTCACACATTTCCTTGCTGCTTCTGCCCCATGCATGGGGTGTGATGCCTTGCAGCTTCAGTACTACGAGGGGCAGGGGCACGCCATGCTTTCCTGGAATGCTGTGGGGACAGTTTGGCTATGAGTGAGCTCAGGGGTGCCTCCCTGCTGCACCTTTCCTCTCCTGTGGGTGAGCCAGGTGTGTGAGGAGATGGTTGTCATCTCACCTGAAAGTGGCTGATGCAGTTGTCTCCCTTGGTTCCCAGGAGGAGTCATGTAGCCATGAATGTAACCAGCGGCTGGTGGTTCTGTTTGGAGTCGGAAAACAGCGGGATGATGCCCGACACACCATCAAGAAGATAACCAAAGACATTTTGAAGGTTCTAAACAGGAAGAGCACAGCGGAGACAGGTTAGTGCAACCTGGGCCTACTCTGCCCCAGAAAGATGTTCCTTTCCAGCTGCTTGGGCCCCTTGGGAGACCCCCCCCCCCATTGAGGGAAACTGGGTGTGCAAGGGAAGCAGTGACACTGAGCCAATGCAGTGTGTTGTCACCCAGGAAAGCCACTGAGAACTGAAAAAATTCACTAGCACAGCTGCTCTGAAGCTGATGGAATGCCATAGATTCACACCAGTTGGGGATTTGGTCCACGTGTCTCTTCTCTAATCTCTGTCAGTCCAGGGCCTGGTACCAGTAACAGACATGAATGATTTCTGAGTTGAGGGGTCCTTCAAAGGAGAGATAAGATGCTCTAGGTCCATGGATAGCTGATTCCCAGTGAGAGTGGTCAGTCTCCCAAGGGAAGCCCCTGCCTGTACTGCGCCTGGCCGGAGCCCTGGTGAGAGCAGCTGACTCATTTGGGTTGGAGTAGGTGCTTCACCATCCTAGTATCATTCTGAACTAAGGGTTTCCATCTCTGCACATTGATGCCTTCCAGAGAGGGCTTTGCAGCTTCTGAGTTGGTCCCAGCCCTTAGCCCTAATGGTGGAAATGCAAGACTCCTTGGTTCCCAGAGTCCAAGGCTGGAAGGAACCACTGTGATCATGCAGGTTGACCTCATGCACAACACTGACCATGAAACTTCCCCGAGAGAATTCCAAGAGCTGGTCTATTAGAAAAGCTTTTGATCTTGAATCAAGAATGGCTAGTGGTGGAGAACCCACCTGACTTTGGTATGCTGTTTCAGTGGTTACTCTGCCTGCAGCTGGGTGGATCTGTGCGCCCTGCTGAGGTGTGGGAAGATGTGTGTGGCTGGTCTGACAAGTGGCTCTGTGCAGCAAAGAAGAGAGTCTAGTAATGGCTCCCTGTATTTCTTGTCTATGGCAGGTGGAGAAGAAGGCCAGAAGAGGAAGAGAAGCAAACCTGAGGCATTCCCAACAGCTGAGGATATCTTTGCTAAATTCCAGCACCTTTCTCACTTTGATCAGCACCAGGTCACTTCTCAGGTATGGCATTCTGGAGAGGGTTGTCTCCAGGCTGGGCAATGGCTGGCTTGGCCCCACTGCAGCATGGAAAGCAGCCTCCATGGGAGACAGTGGAAGAGCAAGTGGACCTGACAATCCCTTGCACTCCTCTCTCTGCCTCCAGGTATCTCGCAATGTCTTGGAGCAGATCACCAGCTTTGCCTTAGGGATGTCATACCACCTGCCCTTGGTGCAGCATGTGCAGTTCATCTTTGACCTGATGGAGTATTCCCTGAACATCAGTGGCCTCGTTGACTTTGCCATCCAGGTGAGCCCAGGGCTTGGGCATGCTTCGCCAGAGTGGTGTCAAATCCAGAGCAATTGTGTTTCTGAGGGATCTGTTCTTTGAGTTGGAAGTAGGACTCCCTGCAGGCTGAGGTTCTCTGGCATCCTCTGTCTTGCAGATTGGCACTTACTGGCCTCAGAATTGCTGACACTCTGTGAGGGAGTGGCCATGGGGGCACCCTAAAGCTGCGGTCCTCTCCTGTGGCTCTGGCTTTGAGGGTCCTTTTCCCAGAGGGTTCAGGGTTGTTTGGAAAGGACCTGGCTAGAGTTCTTGGCCTGCCTGGCAGGGGAATTCGTCTGTCTTTGGCAACCCTTCCTGCTCCGAGGGTCATTTTCACCCTCAGAAGGCCCCTGCCACTCTGCAAGACGTGCTGTGTTACTGCTTGTGCCACACAAGACCAGATTATGTTTCAGCTCTGCAGCAGGTGGAGCTGTAACTTAGGTGGGGGATTTTGAACAAGTAGTGAAAGTCTAGAGCCATATCTAGGAAGTCAGTCTGCCCATGCTTGTGTCCAGCCAGCAGCCTCCTGCTGGTTAGTACCCCAAGTCTGACGTCCCCCCAGGTGGCTGGTGCCTGGATGCAGGCTTTCAGGCTCCTGAATGCACTGGTGCTGAGCCAGCAGGCCCCCTCTTGCTGGTATTCCAACGCCATGGTGTGTAGTGCTGCATCTGTCTGCTGTCTGTGACCGTACTTTGCCCCTGCTTGCTTATTGAAAGGTTTTTCTGTCATTGGGCGCAGTTGCTGAATGAGCTGAGCGTGGTGGAGGCAGAGCTGCTGTTGAAATCCTCTGACCTAGTTGGCAGCTACACCACAAGCCTGTGCCTGTGCATCGTGGCTGTGCTCCGGCACTACCACTCCTGCCTTATCTTGAACCAAGACCAGATGGCCCAGGTCTTCGAAGGGTAAGGGAGCCTTGGGCCCCCACTTGAGTAAGGGAAGCCTCATCTCTGGGCTTTGTCCCGTGGGGACTGGAGGCACAGGGGTCTGTCCTGCTAAGAGGTGTTGTCCCTGTGCCTGGAGCTGTGTCCCATGGAGGGGTGTTGGCAGGGTCTCCATTCTTCGTGGGTTGGTGCTGCTTCTGGGTTTGATGCCATTCTCCTTGTGTGCTGCTGCAGCTTTTCTTGTCTCCTTATAGTCTGTGTGGGGTGGTGAAACATGGCATGAACCGCTCAGATGGCTCATCAGCAGAGCGCTGTATCCTGGCCTACCTCTATGACCTGTACACCTCCTGCAGTCATCTCAAAAGTAAATTCGGGGAGCTCTTTAGGTGAGTTTGAGGGCAGGTTGGGTGCTGTGGGCAGTGTCCTCAGAAGGACCAGGGCCTAAACTTTGCTTGTGATCTCTCAGGCATTCTTTCCCCATTTTCGGACACCGGGGGTGCCCTGCCTCAGAGCTGGCTGGCTGTGAAGGGAAGATGGTGGTTGCCTGGGCCCATCTCTATCACTGTGGGGCCTCCAGTCTAAGCTACTAACTGGCAAGTGCTGGTGACTTCCATCTTTCAAGACTTGCTGTGAAAGCAAGAGGAA
Organism: Podocnemis expansa; assembly: GCA_007922195.1. Lineage (NCBI taxonomy): Eukaryota > Metazoa > Chordata > Testudines > Podocnemididae > Podocnemis > Podocnemis expansa. The sequence continues at coordinate 823,191 of ML681991.1, read as the reverse complement.
GTAGCAGCCCCAGTTTTGGTCACTGAGCCCCCTCTGCTATCTTCCAGGGGCTTCCCCAACAAGGAACAGGCTTGGCTCTTTGGAACTAGTCCCTCTTAAGCTTTTGTGTAAAGCTGGAGCACTTTGCACTGCAGAGGATGCAGACAAGGTCTGGGATAAGGAGCAGAGGGATCTCCCCCAGCGCCTCAGTGTTGCTTGTGAGAGGCAGTGGATAGCCTGTTTGCTGATGCGTGTACCCTGCCCTTCATGTCCTTGCCAGTGACTTCTGCTCGAAGGTAAAGAACACAATCTACTGCAACGTGGAGCCGTCTGACTCTAACATGCTGTGGGAGCCTGAATTCATGATCGACACAATTGAGAATCCATCTGCACACAACTTCACCTATACCAACTTGGGCAAGAGTCTCAATGACAACCCGGCCAACCGCTACAGCTTTGTGTGCAATGCACTCATGCACGTGTGTGTGGGACACCATGATCCGGACCGGTAAGGTGCAGTGTTGTAGCTGGGGCTGTTGAGATCCCCTCTCGTGGCTCTACTTGTGAAGGGAGGAGGAGTGTGTTCGTTGAGGGGGCAGACATTGCTGACGGCAAGGGAACCAGTAGCCGTTTTTCATAGGGTATGCTATGCCTCTGACATTCATACAGCCTCTTTGGTCCTAGGCCCTAGGGCTCCACTTTTACAAGGGGGGCACCCCTGCTAACCTGTGGCTGGGTTACTGGCATCAGTTTGCTTTTTGTCACGGCTCCTTCATTGGGCCCAAATTAGTTTTGACACCTGTTGGAGATGGACCACTCTCAGGAGGCACACAACCAGCAGAAGTTTTGCAGCACACAGGACTGCCTTTTCAGAGCAAGCCAGCAATTATTAGTGAGTTGGAATACAGTCTTTTAGAGTCCTTCAGTTAAAGTGGAAAAGCCAACTTAAATGCCTGTAATGATCTTGAGGGTTCATTAAAGATGATGCTACTGAATGAGTAAGGAATAGAACTTTAATCATACAGACAGGTATCCAGGTGTGTACCTGGGAGCAGCCATGTTAAATCTTCTCTGGGGCATGTCTCCCAATTTACACAACAGTGGCCCACACTAGGGAGTGTCTCTTAAATTCACAACCTTCTACAAGCATATCACTACATCTTCCCCCCTAAGGAAAAGAAGTAAAAAGTTAGATACATATAAAAGCTAGCTAATAATACATGCACTAACATCTACCACCACCTAACAGCTATCTAAAAAAAACATGCAGAAGGACAGTCCACCCAAAAATGCCCAGATAGGGGCAGGCTGCAAAAGGAGACCAGATTCTCCCAAAACTAAAGTTAGATTCACCAGCCTGTCACAAATCGTGCTTCTGATTCCCCACACTATTTAGCAAGATGTCCCTAAAAAGAAATACACAGACCCCTTTGCTGCATTTCAGTCTGTGGCTGCCAATCAGCAGCTAGGTACAGTAAAGTGAGGAGTTATCTAAAACTCTGCTCACTGTATGAAACATTGTCCAGATCCCATATTCCCAGATCTATATTGGGTTTGTTCCTTCCCAAAATACCACTCTGCAAACCAGCTCTTTAGTAACTAAAACTAGATTGAAAAGAAAAGAAAAGAACTGGTAAATGATCAAAACAATCTCATACAAACAAATGACTTCAAAGTCAACATATATCCAATTCTAAAGAGTGATGCAGAACTTGGTGGCTTGCACAGTTCCTTTGGTATACATCCATACCTGGATAGTCTTTCAGTGCTTTGTGTCAACACTTCTGATGTGGAGCTTGTTGATCGAGAGGGAAGATGCAGGAATAAAGATAAAATGGGCTAAATGGAGGTGGTGAAGCAGCCTTTTTGTAGTTTCTGCAAGTGGCTTGTCCCAAACACAATTTCCTAGCACATGGGCAGGGAAAGGTACTTGCAGACCATAGGTAGGTCCTTACATACCCTGCTGACCCGTAGGTGCAGTCCCTGGCTTCTCTCTCTGGGCTCACTGTATGGTTGATCAGGGCTGGCACAACACATTAAGGTTGGGAAGCGGTGCAGCAGGGTGCCGACCCTTGAGAGGTGCGACAGGGAGCACATTGTTGCACGGCACCATTACATCATTCATATGTGCTGGCATCTGCTGCGCTTGCAGGGGGGCGCCAGCAATGCTAGTGCTGTTCCTGTGGTTGATGGCCTCAAGGAGTTATCAGTGCTAACTGATCTCTCTGGGGATTCGACCCAGGAGCACAGCACAAGTGTTTGCATACAGACATGTGAGATGTATGTGTGACTTGCTGTACAAAGACGATATATGCGCACAAATAATGTTATCATACTTGGCAAATTATAACCCCCCCAGTGTTAACCTACGTGGCTTGTCTTGTCCTTTTGTCATATTGGTATCTGTATCAAGGCCCCTCGTTTCAGACAGTGTCACAGTGTGCTGGCAGAACTCCCTGCCTTTCTGGCCCAAGAACATTTAGGGCTTCAGTCTCTCCCTCCCAACTGCTGTACACTGACACCTCTGGCATTTATTTCATGCATGTGCTGCTTCCCTTGGTTGCCACTTCTTAAACGTGAGCAGCCAGTTGTCAGTCTTCCCTTGTGCCCGTGAGACACGACTCCACCTGCACGTTAACGGTCCCTCGAGTCCTTTCAGACTGCTGTGATAGGCCTGAAAGTAACTGCACTGCTTGCTGTCTGTGGCCAGACCACTTCGGTCTTGGACCACCCCTTCCTTCAGACTGTGCTTAGGCTGCAGTTCACTCTGGTTATCTCAGTGGCTCTGACCTAAGGTCAGCAACTGCAGCTCTGTCTTCTGGGGGTGCAGTGACTGAGCTAACAAGTAACCTGGCAGCTTTGGTAAAGCAAAGTACTGTTTATCTTTACAAACAACAGAAAAACCTGTGCACAGATTGGCTCATCAGGTGTCACCCATTTGCCCCCCAGGAGACCTTAATAGGACCAGAGTACTTCAGGCCCTGTCTCTCCTTATCACAGGTTCCTTTCAGTTCTGTATCAAGTGTAAGCGATCTCTGCCTAGGGCAGGTCCACTAGCTCATGCAAAAAATAAATCTGTTAGTCTTAAAATGCCGCACAACTCCTTGTTGTTTCTCTTAAACCAGGTCAGACCAGTCTGTGCTATCTCCCCAGCAGTGTAACTGCCCACATTTATTTCCTGAAGTAGGGATTTGTGTTAATAACTGGCCTCTCCTCCAGTGATCTTAGATAATGCAGGAAACCCTTTAGCTTCCTTATTGCCTTTTGATATTGTTTCATATGATCTTTTCACATCCAAACTAGGGAAATGAAGTCGAAGTGAATCTACGAAAGGCAGGTAGCACAACTGGTTGTAAAAATATACTCAGAGAGTAGTTCTCAGTCAAGCTGGAAGAGCATATGGAGTGACATCCATCAGGCACTACATAGGCACTACACTTTGGGAAGGATGTGGGCAAATTGGAGAAAGCCCAGAAGAGAGCAACCAAAATGATCAGAAGTCTGGAGAACATGGCCTATGGGTAGGGTTATCAGATGTCCAGCAAAAGGAGAATGTGTCCTCCTTTTTACCTTCATGTTCTCCATCTGGCAGGCATTTTAAAAATTTTGTCTGGCTTTTTACTTACAGGGGTTAAAGTGTGCTGGAACACCCCCTATTTTTAGGGGGAAGTGTTCCAGGGCCCCCTAAAAATAGAAGAATGCGCTGGAATACAGCGTTCTGGTGCGTCCCCCCAGGGCCAGCTAAAGGGGCTGAGGGCTGGAGCAAGCCTGGCCACTCCTCCCCCACTTTTGCAGCGCCTGGGGAGTACCTACCCTTGGTGGGCCTGAGTGGCGTGTGCCCCCTCTTGCCAGCCAGCTGGCACCATAGTTGTAGCCTCCCAGTGTGGCTGTGAGTGCCCACGGGCCCCTTCCCTGCCACACCAGTAAGGAGGCCTGGGAAAGGGTGTGTGGGGGGGTGAGGTGGTGGACTGGGGAGGTCTGGAGGCATTTGGGGGTTGAAGGGGATGAAGTGAAGATGGAGAGCTGGGGCATGGGGATTAGGAAGACTGGAGTGGGGACATGAGGAAAAAGGGATCTGATGGGGGACAGGCATTTGGGTGGTGTGCATTCCTTAATCACTACCCATTTTCCATGACATAATATGGTAATGAGTGACAAGTATATTAATACTACGTTTTTTCCATGTGTCCTCCTTTTCGTACTTCCCTGTCCTCATTTCCATGCTTTGGTATCTGGTAACCCTACCTATGAGGAAAGATTAAAAATGCTTCGCTGTGTTTAGTTTGGAGAAGAAAAGATTGAGCGGGACATAAGCCTTTAAGTTGGTATAAAATGGTTATAAAGAGGAGGATAGTAAATTGGTCTCAGCCACTGAGGGCAAGACAAGAACTAATGGGCTTAAACTGAGGCAAAGGAGAATTAGGTTGAACATTAGGAGAAATTTCCTGAGTATAAAATGGTTAAGCAGTGGAGCAAGTTATCTTGGAAGGTCATGGAATCTCCATCATACTCGGCTTTTAAGAGCAGGGTAGACAAACATCCATCAGAGGTGATCTAGAGAATACTTGGCATTATTGCAGCATACTGGATTAGATGATCTATCACAGAAATGTAGGACCATAAGGACCTTGACAGGTCATCTAGTCCAGACTCATATTTCTATGATTTATAACTGAGTCAGGAATTCGAGAATTATCCAGTCCATAACAACATGTAGAAAGTTGATTCAGTAGTGGTTGAATGTTGTCTATGTTTGTTGTATGTATCATGTCTCAGTAGAATAGCCTTTGAACTTTCCGTGTTTCCAGAGTGCCATATCTGTCACACATACCAACATTATCTTGACTGCACGATCTCTAATTCCTCTTGCCCAAAGGAGAAGCTAACTCCTTCAGTCCTGGTAGATCACAGTACAAAATGAGTGGATAAACAGAGTCACCCATTTTTCATAATAAAAATGCAGAAATAAAATGCCAGCTTTCTAGAGTTCCCCTGACCTGCTTACTTAGTGCTTCAGCAAAGGGCCTACATTTTAAATAAACCAATAAATTAAGTTCTTCATTGCCATAGACTTCATTGCACATTACTAGAGAGAAATGACCCTGTCTGTGGAGTTACAGGGCAGTGAAATACAACTTTCTTACCACACAAATATGTGAGAGAAGCACCTAAAGGTTGATAGGTGTTTGGGAATTCAGTCCACCTTTTTAGCGTATTCAGGGGAAGAGGGCTCCTCAGCCAGCAAGCTATTGGTGTGAGCCAGAACAAGTGATGTACAATGTAGTAGATTAACGTTTTATCGTAATTGTGCCTTAATACAGAGGTTAAAAAGAAAGTAATACAGCAATTCCCCACATTCTCCACAGCCTGGCTCTGCTCTAGGAGTGAGGGGAAGGGTGGGGCTGTCGAGTGCTCTTTGTGACTCCATTGACTCCTCCTCAGAGTCAATGACATTGCTATCCTGTGTGCTGAGCTGACGGGCTACTGCAAATCCCTGAGTGCAGAGTGGCTGGGCGTGCTCAAGGCGTTGTGCTGCTCCTCCAACAATGGGACCTGTGGCTTCAATGACCTCCTCTGCAATGTTGATGTAAGTGCAAAGGCTTAAATAGGAGGGCTGAGGAAAGCAAGACACAGTAGGCAGGAAGGAGGGTGTGGAACAGGCCATGTGGAGTGTCCCTGAAAGGGAGGAGATGGAACATGATGTGGGGGGAATGTCAGATGAGAATGGTAGAGGAATGTTCTGAGTGGGAGGTGGGGAATTGTGTTTTGGAGTTACCTTGTGGAGGGTTTTGCTGGGCTTGGCATGAAGATAAGCATTGGCTGCTCATGTTTCCCAGGTCAGCGACTTATCGTTCCATGACTCCTTGGCCACCTTTGTTGCCATTCTCATTGCCCGTCAATGCTTGCTGTTGGAGGACCTGATTCGCTGTGCAGCCATCCCCTCACTCCTCAACGCTGGTGAGTCCCTTCCAGAGACACTGTACTGCTCACGATCCCCCCTTCCCCTGCCCCCCAACAATGCAGTTCCTGGTTCTAGGGGCCCAATATCCAGCAGTGAATCTCTGGCATCCTGAAGTCCTTGTGCACAGTCATGTCCCATGTATTCCACTAATCTGTGAGTGTGGAATATGCTCGGAAGCCACCTTCTGAGAACTGGAGCTTTGATTTTAAAAAAAGTAATTGGCTTGTATGTTTGTGAAAGGAACCCTGAACGGGTGATATGAGTGTAATCCTCCTTCCAGATGATGACATGGTATCTTCCTGCACTTAGGATACCTTTCCATGGGAGGGAGCAAGTAATGGTAGTGGGAGTATGACTACTGGAAAATCTCCGTGGTGAGTTGTCTACTGGAGATGAAAGCTGCAGATCTCTTGAGACATCTAGACAAACTAATATGCAAAACTGGGAAGGAGCAACTGGTTGTGGTACCACTGATATAGGGAAGGATAGGAGAGAGATCCTTGAGGCTGAATTTAGCTTGCTATGTAGAAAATTAAAGTATAGGTTGAGTTCTCTGAAATGCTTCCAGTTTGCTGTGCACGGCCTGTTAGACAGGCAGACCTGTAGGGTCTCAATGTGTGGATGCGATGATGGTGCAGGGAGGAACACTTTAGATTTATTAAGAGCTGGGGAACCTTCTGGGAAAGGAGGATGGGTTCTACCTAAACCAAAATGAAACCAGACTGCTAGCAGGTAAAATTCAAAAGATCACAGAGGAGTTTTGAAAAAGGGGGTGAGGGAAAGCTGTCGGGTGTGGAGGAGCACATTGTTCGCTGTTAACAGGGATTCTCTGTATCTGGTAAAAAGGAGAGGATAGAGTTGATAAAGTATTGAAGAGAAACAATTGAATTCAATCACATGACATGAAGGCAGACTACTACACAGCGACAAATTTGTAAGTACTTGCATATAAATACCAGAAGGCTAAATACTAAAAAGGGTGAAATTGTCTGCCAGGTATTAAATGATGATACTGTAATAATAGGCATCACAGAAATTTGACGGAAAGATGTTAATGGATCAGGGTGAGACCAGGGTATAAAATATACAGGAGTGAGGGAGCAAGTCTTGCTGGTCAGGGAGTGGCACTAAAGAAAACATAGTCTCATATATATTAAAAGTCTTAAATGAATCAAGCTGTGCCATTGAATATCTGAGGATGGAAATTCCCATGCTTGAATAATACAAATATAACAGTAGGAATATAGCCAACCAGCTGACTAGGATGATGTGATTGCAAAATGCGCAAGGAGATTAGAGAGGCAGTAAAAACAGAAAATTTGGTCATAATGGGGGATATCAGCTATCTCCATATTGACTGGGTATTTGTCATAGGACAGGATGCAGAAGTAAAATATTTAGACACTATTAACGACTGTTTCTTGGAGCAGCTTGTCCTGGAAGCTACAAGAAGAAAGGCAGTTCTCCAGTCAGAACTAAACTTAGTACAGGGTCTGGTACAAGAGATGAATATAGCTGACCTATTTAGAAATAGCTGCCGTAATACAATTAAATATAATATCCTGTTGAATGAAAAAATACCAAAGAAACCCTCCCTGTTAGCATTTGAGTTCAAAAAGGGGAACTACTAAAAATGAAATGGAAATTAAAAGGAATAGTCACATGAGCACAAGAGAAATACCTGCAAACTACATGGAAGCTCTTTAAAAACCTCACAGTAGACTAGACACAAATTAAACATATGCTTCCAATTTAAAAAAAAAATGTCAAAGGTATGCCACTGGCTAAACAACAGACTAAAAGAAGCAGTTAGAATTAAAAAAGGAATCTTTTAAAATTGGAAGCCAAATCCTACTGAGGCAAATAGAAGGAGCATGAACTCTGGCAGGTCCAGTGTAAAAGTGTAATTAGGCTGACGAAAAGAGAATTTGAAGAGCAGCTAGTAGAAGCCACACAAGCTAAGAGCAAAATTAAAAAAAAAAAAAAAAAAAAAAAAGGAGCATTGGAAGCTGGAAGCCTGTCTGACAGTTAGTGGGGCTGCTGGATGATGGAGGTGCAAAAAAAGAACTCAGGGAAGACAAGGCCATTGCAAAGAAGCTAAATCAATTCTTTGCATAAGTCTTCACTGCAGAGGATGTGAGAGAGATTCCCACACTTGAGATTGAGGTGACAGATCTGAGGAGCTCTCCCAGGCTGAGATGTCATAAGAGGGAGTTTTGGGGCAAATTGATAATTTAAAGAGAAATAGGTCATTCAAGTGGAATTCATCCATGAGTTCTGAAGGAGAATAAATATGAAATTTCAGAACTAATAACCAGTCATCTGGTACTGAAGCTCTTTAAAGCAACAGGTTTTATATGATGAAGAATAGTTAGTGTGATGCCAATTTTTTAAAAAAGGCTGCAGAGGGGATCCTGACAATTAGAGACTGGTAAGCCTAATGTCAGTCCTAACCAATTTTGTTGAAACTGTAGTAAAGAACAGAATGATCAGATACATAGGTGAACACAATTTGTTGAGGATGAGTCAACACAGTTTTTGTAAAAGGAAGTAATGCCTCAGCAATCTATTAGAAGTCTCTGAGGGAGTCAACAAATGGGGACATGGGGGAGGCAGTGCATAGAGTGTATTTGGATTTTCAGTTCCAGGGGGGTAGCCATGTTAGCCTAGTCGAGCAAAACAAAAAAGGAGACTGGTGGCACTTTTAAAAACTAACATGTATTTATTGAATGAGCGTTTGTGGGAGAGAATCCCACCTTGTCAGACACTTGAAGATGGAAGTGTCAGCAAAGTTGGGATTCTCTACCACAAAATTTCATGCCATAAATAAATGTGTTAGTCTTCAAAAGTGCCACCAGACTCCTTGTTTGGATTTTCAGAAACTCCCTCACCAAAGGCTCTTAAGCAAAGTAAGTGGTCACTGGAGTTCTCTCCTGGATCAGTAGCTGGTTAAAAGATAGGGAACACAGGGTAGCAAGAAGTAGTCAGTTTTCACAAAGGAGAGGTAAATAGCTGAGTCACCTGTAGATCTGTACGGAGCCCATGCTGTTGAGCATAAATGATGAGGAATGATCTTGTGAAGGGGGAATCGGTGAGGTGGCAAAGTTTGTAGATGACACAAAATTACTCCGGATAGTTGAGTCCAAAGCAGATGGTGAAGAGTTGCAAAGGAAACTTACTAAACTAAATAAATATGTTTGTTAGTCTTTAAGTGCCACAGGACTCCTTGTTTGTTTGTTTCTCTAAACTGCATGATAGGGCAGCAAAATGGCAGATGAAATTTTATGTTGCTGAATGCAAAGTATTGCATCTTGGGAAACACAATCCCGACTCTCTATACAAAGCGATGGGATCTAAGCTAGCTGTTACCAGTCAAGAAAGGGATCTTGGAAGTCACTGTGGATAGTTTCTGAAAACATCTGTTCAGTGTGCAGTGATAGTCAAAAAAGCTAACAATGTTAAGAACAATCAGCAAAACAAACAAGGAGTCCTGTGGCACTTTTAAAGAGTAACAAATTTATTTATCACATGAGCTTTTGTGGGAGAAAATCCCACTTTGTCAGATGCTCTAAGTTCCCCCATCTTCAAAGCGTCTGATGAAGGAGGATTGTTTATTTTGCTGAACCTAGACTGAGACGGCTGCCACTTTGGAATTAAGGGAACCTTTAGGAAAGGGATAGATAATTAGACAGTAAATGCGAGGCCATTATATAGATGCATGTTGAATACTTTGAATACTGCCTGCAGCTCTGGTCACCCATCTTAAAATAAAAATGGAAAAGTTACAAAGAATGGCAGCAAACAGCTTCCATTTGAGGAGAAATGCAAAAGACTGGGACTTGTGAACATGGAAGAGACAGTTAAAGTGACAGGATGGGCGTGGATATGCTAAAGGTCTATAAAGGGGTTCCCAACCATGTTGGTTTGAGGGACACAGATATCATTTTAGAACCCTGAAGGGTCACCAGCTGCCCCCCACACTAGCCAGATGAAAGGAGTTGGTGAGAAGGCTGCCTCTGTGCTGATTTCCCATCTCCCTGGCTGCAGCAGGGAAACCACGTGTGTCCTGTAGCTGTGTGTAGTTCACCTGGGTCCCTAGACCAGTGGTTCCAAATTGGTGTGCCACACAAGAATTCCCAGAGCCACAGCCAAGAGAGGCTGCCTCAGCTGTGGGAGTTCCCCAGAGCCGGAGCTGTGGTGGTGCCTCACATGGCCCCGGCTGGGGGAGTTCCCAGGACCCAGAGCCATGGCAGAGGCCACATGTGGTCCTGGCAGTGGGGGGCAGGGTTCCCTGCAGCTGGAGCTGTGGCAGTTTACCTAGGTCCTTAGGTAGGAGCTCCCTTTTGCAGCCAGCAGAAGGAGCACCACGGACCACATTGAAAGCCTCCAACTCACAGGTTGGGAGCCAGTGGTCTATAAAGTCATGAACAGTGTGAAGAGGGTGAATAAGGAGGTATTATGTATCCCTTCACATAACACAAGAGCCAGGGGTCTCCCAATGAAATTAATAGGCAGCAGGTTTCAAACAGGTGGTATGAGTTACCTCTTCATACAATATACAGTCAATCTGTGGAACTCATTGCCAGAGGATTTTGTAAAGCCTAGAAGTAAAACTTGGTTAACAAAAGCACTAGATAAGTTAAAGGAGGAGAAGTCCTTCAGTGACTATTAGCCAGGATGGCAGGGGTGCAGCCCTGTGATCTGGGTGTCCTTAGCATCTGAGTGCCAAAAGATGGGACTGGGTGACAGGACGGATCACGTTATGGCTCTCCGGTTCTGTTCATTGCCTCTAAAGCACCTGAAACTGGCTATTGGTGGCAGACAACATACTGAGCAAGAGGGACCGTTGGTCTGACCCAGTGTGCCTGTTCTAAGCCAATAATATGCTATGCGCCAGAGTCCACAGATAGCCTAATTAAGAGCTCAGAGAGGCATGAACGGCCCCAAATGCCTCATTCTGGGGATTTATTTTCTGAAACCATGCAGTTTAGTTTCATTCTCAGCATAGTTCAATCTTATTGCTGATTATTTCGCCAGGAAAACCCAACTAACAGTCTATCTGCCCCGGCCTGTGCACCGGTTTCCTAACCCTTCAACTTCACCCGAAAGATTTCAGGCGCACAGCTGCAGCGCGGAGAAGCTGAGGAGACAGAAATGGCATAGAATACATGGAATGTCGCGTAGCAATTTGGGTTTGAGGAGCCTGCACTGACTAGCGTGTTAATGTCAATATGCCTTCCTCTCCCCTTCAGGCAGAGTGCAGGGCACTTCTGGAGAAGTTAGCACCAGCTGATTGGATAGTAGAGGCAAGCTCTGATCCTGCCAAGTCTCCACTAATCCCTTTGCTTTCTGTAGCCTGCAGTGAACAGGACTCGGAACCAGGAGCCCGCCTGACCTGTCGGATTTTGCTACACCTGTTTAAGACCCCACAGCTGAACCCATGCCAGCAGGATGGCAGTAAGTGAGCTGAGTACAGGAGCCTTTTTCCATAGCCAACGCTGTGGGCCTCCTGTGCTCACTGGACCAAGAGGAGGAGCTCATGGGGTGATCATGGAAAGCCTAGTCTTACCCTGGGGAAGACAAGACTCTAGCAGATTCTGGAAAAGGGGTGAACGGAGAATGCATTAGTATAGTTCCCCTCTGTGCCACTATGTGGTTAGCCAGGCATGTGCAGAAGAGGCTTCTCCCTCTGTTGCCTCAGCGACTGGACCCAGGGCAGTACAGTACTGCAAGCAGGACACCAGCCTTGATGTACTGTGTGTTGGTGTGGCTCTTGCTCTGTCTAGGACATTGCGGTAAGTACTGAAGAGTTTGTCAGCCGGGGTCTCATGCAGCCTGTCATTAGCGCCACAGTCTGCTGTCTCAGCGTTCCTGCTGCTCTGCTATCATCTACATGCACTACTTCCAGTTCCTGCCTCTAGCACCAGCCTCCCCAGCCTCTCATGCTGGACTCTTGTCTGTGGAACCAGCTGACTGCCTGCTCTCCTGGGGATTAAGAGCAGGGAGGCTAGATAACCTCTGCATCAGAATCCTGTCTTCACTTCTGGGGTGCGTAATTGGAGAAGAACATTCTCAGTTGGAGAGGGCTCAGGGAGAGCCAGGAAAATGATTACAGTGCTAAACTTGAGGAGCTCAAGTTGGTCAGTTTATCAAAGAGAATGTGAAGGGGTGACTTAATTGCAGCTTGTATGAGGATCTACGTGAGGAACAGCAATTTGAGAATAAAAAGCTCCTCAGTGTGTAACAAGATCCAGTGGCTGGAAGCTGAAGTTAGGCTTTAATTCAAATGGGAAATGGTGTACACATTTTAACAGTGAGGGGAATTAACAGTTGAAACAACTCACCAAGGGTTGTGGTGGGATCTCCACCACTAGAACTTTTTAAATCAAGGCTGGATGTTTTTCTGAAAGATCTCTGCTTCAAATAGGAGTCAATTCAGGGAAGTTCTCTGGGTTGTGTTAGGGAGGGGTTGGACTGAATGATCACAATGGTCCTTTCTGGCCATGAAATTTATGAATCTTCCCTGTCAGCCCCTGTTCCTTGTGACCCTTCCCAACACCTTGCAGTACCTGCAGAGAGCAGCAGAAGCCTCCCTCTCAGCTCTTCTCTCTGCCCTGCCTGCTGTGTTATCCCATTGAGAAACCCAGTTGTGCAGTGGCTGTCCTCCCCCTTTAAAGACATGCACATGGCCTAGACAAGCTAAGCCCCAGCTCTGACTGCTGAGTGGAGGGGCTGGAAGCTGTCCTCCCATCAGCAGCATCTGGGTTTCAGTGAGTCTTCTCTACAGACTTCTGCTGGCTCCTTTCTTGCCCTAGGGCTATCATGCACATCTCCCTAACCTCTGTTGCTTCTGCTTTGACTGCCCTTTCTGTTTGGGAATGGAATCAGTTGTGCAGGCTTCCCTGCTGGGCTCATCATCTGCACATTGTTGCATCACTACTCCAAGTGGTGCTGAAGCCTGCACTTCATTGCAAAGCCATTGCATCCCAGCCAACCTTATGGATGTTGTGGCTCTGTTACACAGGGGTGGTCCATACTTTGCTGTTACGTAGTCTGTCAGCGCAGCAGTTCAGAGACGGCCTGCCTCCTGTAAGCCACTTGTGGGTAAACAAGTTTAACTGTCCCCATGTTACAGATGGGGAGATGGAGAGCCCCAGAGTGGCCCAGTGAGCCAACAGCAGAGACAGACCTGCTGGCCCTCAGTTCACCACATAGGATTGGGCATGAGGTGGGTAGCTCTGGAGGCTGGGTCTCTTTACCCCCCTCCTTTGTCCTCTCCACAGATAAGCCCACAGTAGGAATTCGCTCCTCCTGTGACCGCCACTTGCTGGCTGCGTCTCAGAATCGAATTGTAGATGGCGCTGTCTTTGCTGTGCTGAAGGCCGTCTTTGTGCTGGGTATGTTCCTTTTCCTAGACTGAACCAATGGGAGGGGTACAAGGGGGAAGTGCAGGAAGCTGTGTGTTATGGCTGACTGCATACAAAGGTAGATGAGATGTCTGCCTGCACTGATCTCTGTCTGGCTGTATGTGGCTGCATGGTTCTTGCCCCGAAGGGTACGGGCAGGAATGAGACTGGCCTGCAAGGAGCTCTCTAGCCAGGGATGGCTGATGCTGAGCTCCCTGGCCATGGGACAGTGGTGGGTGAGAGGAATGGAATGACCTGTGCTGAGTTCTGGCCGTGGATGGTGGCGCGCTGTGGCCTGACCAGGAAGGGCTGGCTTTGGTTTTTGCTGCTATTGCATGAGGTGACCTTTTGCCTCTTGGTTATAGGAGATGCAGAGCTGAAGGGCTCTGGCTTTTCCCATCCTGGAGGGGTAGATGACCTGATGGAAGATGAGCTGGGTGCCAAGAAATCTGCTGGCCGGACAGTGTCCATAGAGACAGCCAGCTTGGATATTTATGCCAAGTATGTCCTGAGGAGTATCTGTCAGCAGGTAAAAATGGCTCTCCCACCCCACCTTGCCCCTGGCCCCAGCTACTGGGCACTTCTACCTGGCCTTCTCCAGGGTCAGATTTGGTGGAGTTTCTCATCTGCCATTTCAAAGACTCAGGGCACAGTTTTGCCACATGGTGTTGCTAAGAATTTACAGTTGCTAAGCACAACTGTCTAGTATTCTGGTTTGGGGGCTTAGGCATGGTAGATTGCAGGCCTCTCCAAACTACGGACCGTGGCCTGTGTCTGGTCTGGAAAGCACTGTCATCTGGCCTGCAGGGAGCTGCAGCCAGGCTGGGGAGTTTTCTCATCTTCTGCCCTGAGCATGCTCAGATGTGTGGCTCAGGGTGGGAGTTGCCTGGCCTGGAAGCCTGGCCCCTGCAGCGCTGGCCAGATAAGGGGAAAGTGGCGGGGGGGTTGGGGATGCAACGGGAAAGGGCCTGGAGGATCAGGGAGGTGGGGGTGAGAGGGGCAGCGAAGGGGCCCAGGGAATCGGTGGCCAGGCAATTTGGGGGTCTGGCCTGCCAGTGATTAAGTAAAAGCAGATTCAGCCCTCAGGTGAAAAGTTTGGAGATCCCTGGTGTATTGTATTCCATAGGGCTCTGGTGCCATTACATTGTGCCTCCCTTAGGTGAGAAGGCAGTCAATAGGCCCAGGGTATGTTCTGGGCTGGGGGAGGTTTCTTAAACCCATACAAGGTGATGCTAGCATGTCAGTTTGGGGCATTTCTGTGAGCTGTTCTCTAGCTGGGCCTGCTCTCCTGCATCCTGCACTCTTTCAGGGGGAATTGCTCACCTTTTACTTGCCCTTTGAAGAGTCTGGCTCTTGGCTCTGAAGCTTAATAGGATCCGGGGCCCCAGTAGGCGGTGCCTAAATCCTGTGCTGCCTTTTCTCCCCTGCTCTTCTGACAGCCTTCTGACCCCTGCCCTTGTCTGCAGCCCTTTCTGCTTCCTATGATCCACAGGAAGTGAGGACATTAGAAGGTACTCGAGGGAGCAAAGACCTTGATGTGGGTGTTGCAGGAAAAGGGAGGAATTCCCATCTCCAGCTAGCATCACATTCCATGTGCGTGAATTTACAGACTGCTCGACTGATCTCATTATTGATGGGAAATTTTTCTTTCTCACTGGATCATGTATGACAGGGCTTGACAAAAGGCTGCTCTTCTGCTGCATTTCCATGTTAGAGCTAGGAGCCAGGCTACAAACGCTGATCAACATGGCAACCTGGCGTCTGGGGTTTTTGTCAAACCCTGATGTACAGCATGAAGGGCTCTGGTGGGAAATGACTAGAGATCCCCTTGTGTAACATGGAGTTTAGATCTGCAGCAGCCATCTCTTGGCATGGTCTGAGTTTCACCAAGCTGATGAGCTGTGATAATACCAGTGAGGCTATTCCATGGGAATAATTTCTGAAATTGGACTTTAAGCAGCTAGATTTTAGTCCCAAGCACATGCTGTCAAGTGAAGGAAATACTCTGATCTCTTTCCTGTCCATTGCTTTGCTTTGCTGTGGAAGACTGTCTGGCTTGTGAACCCCTCCATTGTATGGTGTCAAAAATGTGCAGTTCCTTGCCTAGTTCACTGCCACTTTGGTAGCAAACACCTTACTTGAGCCGAAAGCTAATTTACTCATTTTGAGGTGATTGCTGATTTCTGCATGTTAGATGGGGGCCTGAATTCTGGCTTGGAGCAGAAACTCTGTTGCAATTTTCATTAGCTGTTGGAATTCCAGAAAACCTGTGAGGAAGTGGGTAGTGTCGTCACTGGACACAGAGGTAAATCATCTCTCTGAACAGAGGAGAAATGTCTCAGTCTGAGGCCTGCTTTCTGTTCAGTTTGTAGTGTACGGGTCCCAGGCCTTTCAGTGTTGTGGTGTGTTAATTGGTAGCATGTACACAGGGCTAGGAGCTTGGGTAATAAACAAGAAAATTTGCAACTGCTCATTTGGGAGCATAAGTTCAGCCTGCCTGCTGTTACTGAAACCTGTTTGGAGGCTTTGCATGACAGGAATGGTCAAATCAACTGTTGTCATCTGCTTGGGTAGGATCAATTGGGCAAAGGGGAGGAGCACTCTGTGTCAGAAATGGCATCACATGTTTCCAAGTCATTGAAACAACTTCAAATGATGCTGAATGTTTCGGATCAATGCTCTAATAGATGAAGCACCAGATGGGGCTAGTTGTATCTGCTATAGACCAGCCGATTGAAACAGAGGACAGGATGATTAGCTTCTTAAACCGAGCCTATAATACACAGGAAAAACTGCACAAAGATGGGGGACATAAGCTGAGTGGCACATGTTGGGTGGCCCATGCTGTCAGCACTAAAACACCCTTGGAACTTCTAAAAAAAAAAAAAAAAAAAATTAGAAAGAAAAGTTAGTGGTTGCTTTGGTGCAAGGGAATCATGACTTGATTACTTGTTAAGAGCAAAGAGAATAAAGTCCAAATCAGTAACATACATACTTGGTGCCTTAAAAGGACCAATTCCACAAAGCTGAAAACAATTATGAGTCAAATCAATGGGGAAAAGGGATTTAAATAGGAGAATGTGCATGAGACTTGGAAACTGATTAAGAAAAGCCACAGTTGAAAAGAAAGCCTCACTGGTTAAAACCAGCATGGCCTGAAAGTGAGTCAGCTATGAAAGTGCGTGTGTGTGTCTGTCTGTGTGTGTGTGTGTGAGAGAGAGAGAGAGAGAGAAGAAATGGAAAAAAGGGGAAGTTGCTAGCAACGAAAATATACTAGAAAATAAGAACTGGAAAAAATTGATAAGGGAAGTAAAAGAGCACATGTAAGAATCTCACATTCAACAAAGTTGAGGATGATAAGGAATTCTATGGGCAACTGTCCACACAGATGCCACTTTTGGTGTCCATGTGCCCCATGCATGTGAGGATGGAATATTTTTTAATGGTTTTGTCCATTGTGGCCATGTCCACGCTCTGCATACTGTGTGACCACCATAGCTAGGAATATAAGGGGTTGGGTGGTGTCAACTACCCCTCATTCCCTTCTTTCTTCCCATGACTACAAGATGGGAGATCTGCATACTTCAAGTGCCATAGATTTGGTTCAGTTTTCCAATTTTAGTGTCAGATCTAGTTAGCCTTTAGGCTTCATTGCCCATTGGCTCACAAAAAAAAAAAAAAGAAAAATTGTAAGTTTAAGAGGAATCTTGTGACTAGTGTGACTTTAACCCTCATTCTCCCTTACCCGTGCACAGAGGTGTGTATCTTCATTATGGCAGACCAAAGTCCCAGCCTTCAAGTGTGACTTTGCCATGCTCCCAGCATTCCTCTGTCTTGTCTGACAGGGAGAAGAACACGTAGCAGAGCTCTGCTCTGTACGATGCTTATTCTCCCAGAGGAGGTTAAATTTGTTTCCACTGGAGTTTCCAAACAGCCTGCAACTTACTTGTGCTTTGGAGAAGTAGCAGGCAGGTCAGTCTCATGCTGCCTTAAAACTGCCAGCTTTCTTATTGCCTCCTCTCTGAGAGCACACTCCTCTACAGCTTTCTGCCCTCAGAGAGAGGGAGAACAGAGCACAGTTCCAGTAGAGAAGTCATTCTTGGATTGCCCTCACCAACCCCAAGCAACAGACTTCTGCGCAGGCCTCATCTACTCCATGTCCCCTCCCAGTGCCCGGGCACTGATGGCACCTTTAATCAATATGGCCTGTGTTGTCCTTGATAACATGATGATACTATGTGCACTGGCACCATCCTTGTGCCAAAGTCCTCAATGCCTGCTTTAGCCTTCTTGGCACAGGTGGGCATTCTGATACCAAAGCCTTACATAATAGCCTTACGCGGCCAACTTATCCATGGATCTAGTACCAGAGTCTCTCTTACTGCAATGCTTAAAAGACGTCATCTCCAAGCAGTCAGTCCCTGTGCCTCCACGTGAGATGAAACCATGCAGAACTGGCATCCTGGCCAGGTCTGGCCCATCTCTAGAGGTGGTCTACACCTTTCTGCCTTCCCCAAGGCATAGCAAAAGCATCTCTGCTTTCTATTCCCACTATCGACAATAGCTGGCTCAATGGGAGTCCAACAGAAAAAATCCAGACAGGATTTCACTAGAGCCTCCAGCCCCTCATCTTCCTCGTCCTTAGTTGCTACAAGATGAAATATTGAGTAGTGGGGATGACCAGAGCAGCCCACATCTAGAACTCCCTGATCATCAAGGAATTTCCTCTTCTCCTGTTAATGAGGAAGTCAATCCATCTCCTTCAGCTTGTTGGGATGAATTTAATGTATTCCAGAATATCTCTAATAGGGTCACAGAAATGCATGATAACACCATCAGAAATCATCCAAGAAGAGCAGCACAGATACTGATTTTTACTTTGACTGGTGACACCAGGCAGTAGTGTGCTGCTGATTAATGAATATTTGAATATTTTTCCTACCACCTGGTCCCAGGCTCCTTACTAGTACTGGCAGCTCAGGAAAGATCCAAACAACCAGGAACTCCTAGAAAACACCCTTTAGGGTTGGGGGTCCCAAAAACCTGAATCTATCTGGCCGTAAGGTCTGCTTGTCCACAAGCCTCAGAATGAGGATGGCCAACTATCAAGTTTTGCTGTCAAAGTGGAATTTCTCCTCTGGGATGGACTCTTTAGCCTGCTTAACAAACTACTAAGGGCAAATCGGGGTGAGTTGAAGACCGTGATGTCAGATGACAAACTCACAGCAAGAACCTTTAAAAAAGTTCTTCTTGATGACTCTGATATGGCAGTGAGGACTATTGGATTTTCAGTGATGTGTTCTTCCTAGCTTCAAGCATCTGGGGTCCCATGGGAAGTCCAGATGATTATAGACAACCTTCCCTTTGAAGGGACTAGTTTTGTTTAGCAGTAGTATAGATCAAACTGTCCACAGCATCAGAGACATGAGAGTGATTCTGTGATGCCTGGACTCCACATTTCTGTGTTGCAGAGGAAGCTGCAGCAGTGGCAGCACCCTGACTACAAGCACAAACCTCAGCCCCAATGCTATTTGCAACAATCTCCTTCTGAGCCTCTGAGGAAGAGTTAAAAGCTCTGGACATTGCAACCTTCTTCCTCCTCCCTGTCTGCTCTGAAGCCTGGATTCTACTAAGGTGCAGTTTTGATGCAAGTATCAGGAGCCTGGCTGGACCACCATTTGGAGCATTTTTCTTTTGCCTTGTAGAAACTTGCTTTTTCTCTAGAAGCTTGCATGAAGTGAACCATGGATCAGTGGATCCTGAAGATAATAGCCAGAAGTATCCAGCCAGTTTCAGGTTGTTCCAGCTCCTTCTCCCTGCCCTTTCTAAAGACCCACCTCACAAAACCAATGAAAAAGGAGGTGACTTGATGCAGCTTGAAACAATCAAGTCCTGCAGATGAAGGCGCTTGTATTTCCAAGTTCCAAGCAGAAAAAGGCTGGAAACCCATCCTTGACTCTGGACCTCTCAGTGTGTTTATGCATCATTTCAATGTTCATATGGTCACACCAGCTTCCATAATATCTTCCCTGGGTTCCATGAATGAATGGATCTGTGGTTCACATTTTCATCCATACAGCTCGCAGAAAATACCTGAGATTCTTGGCAGGAACATCCCTCTGCCAACACAGAGTCCTACACATTGGCTTCTGAGTGACTGCATGGATCTACACCAAAGGCCCTGCTGTAGTAGCTGCATACCTTTACAGACTGAGAATACAAATGTATCCCCATCTGGATGACTTGCAGATTTGGGGAAGACCCCTCCCAGAGCAGGTGGCCAACCCAATTAATTCAATCCATCTCTTTGCCTCCCTTGGCCTCAAGGTCAAAGAGGGTGAGTCCATTTTGAGTCTAGCACAGGTAAAAGAGTTCATGGAAGCATTAAATTCCAGCCTTGCACGAGCATACTTATTGCAGTGATGTCAAATGATGGTAGATATCTTCAGTCAGCTTTGCATTCCAGAGCACTGGTGAGGCCCATGGGGCATATGCCCATTGTGGTGTGCACCTTTCTCAAGCAGCATTCCGGACTAGACTTCTGGGACCACACCAAGGCTGGTTGAGATCTGGCTATCTGCCTAACAGACACAGAGTGGACCAGCTGGTTATTTCAGAAATCCTGTCCTTGTTAAACTGACATACAGATTTGCTTCAGCTGTGCAGTGGAGTTCCAGACTCTGTGACTTCCCTTTCCAAAACACTGGTAACAGACTCCTTTGCTCTTAGCTGGAGAGCTCATCTTGACCATCTCAAGATGCAGAGGCTGTGGGTCCCCTCCGTAAGCCTGATTGCACATAAATGAGCCATGTCATTAGTATGTAAGGCCTTTGTACCTTTGCTTTGGGACTTCACTGATCAAGTGCTCGCAGATGACACCACTGCAGTCTACTGTGCCAACAGACTGGCAGAGCAAGACTCCGCTCTGGGAATATGCAGCCTACCTTTAGAAATGGTATGTATTTCACCACACCATTGCATAAACTTTACATCTCCCTGATACCCAGAATACCCTGGCAGACTGTTTTGGTGGGCATTTTTCAGGGAGCCACAGATAGTTGCTCAGCAGTTCTATCCTTCACAGCATCTTTGTTGGATGTGGGCTCCTGGTGTGTTACAACATGCCAGAGTGACAAGCATCAAGAATTTTCTTCCAGTATGAACGTGAGCAAAGGGTCTCTGACAGATGCCTTTCTTCTCTAGGGGTGCCAGTGCTGTTCACTTTTCTACCAGTTCTCTGATTTCTCAGAAAACTGATACAGGCCTCAGGCCACATTATCCTGCTAGCGCCAGCGTGCTTCAGACAATTTCAGTTCTCTGAACTGGTGACTATTCTGGACAGCCCACCAGCCACCTTACCACTTCATTCCAGTGTATTCTCCCAGAGCCATGGCCCCATGTTGCATGGGGCACAGCCTGCCTCCACCTAACTACTTGGATATTGGCTGATGACTCCTTTGGACAAGGACTGCTCATTTTGAGGACAGGACATTTTCTTGCGCTGCGTAAAACCTTCATTCATACTAACTTGCAGTGCTAACTGGAGAAGGTTTTCTGTCTGGGCAGCCCAGCACCATTGAACAGCTCAATATCAACAATCCTGGTCTATCAACCTTCCCTGAAGCAATCTGGGTGTTTTTGGTTAGCAATTTCTGCAAATCTCTTTCCAGTCCAGAGTTTTTCCACACAGTGTTTGCTCTCCCCACAAGTACTGAAATTTTCTAGGGCCTCATATGGATCTCCCCTTCCTGGGACCACAGTTTGGCTCTAATTGGCTTACTGGGAAACTCTGGAAATCCATGGCAACTTGCCTCTCTCTACCACCTGCTAACAAATATGGCTTTTTGTGTCCACTGTCTCAGCCAGTTGAGTCAGTGACTCCTTGGTGGCCCTCTATATATAATCACAATGTCCAGTGCCGGCCCTAAACCCGATGATGCCTAGGCAAGGAGCATCTTCAGCACATTCATCCCCTCGTCTGTTAAACTTTTGGATACCTTATTTTTTTACATTTGTAGCCCATTTCACAACTTAGATTCACAATCTGCATGTGTGACTTAGCCCTGTCATATAAGACTATAAATTTGTACACTAAGATCTGTAAATGTATGTTTATTCATGCCATATATGAACAAAATTTTAAAAAATCATTTTCTCTAAGCTTACAGCCTTTTTTTTTAATTTGAAGAATAACTGAAAGGTGCTAACAACAAAACAGTCCCCCACCCCTGGAGCCTCAGCAGCTCAGTGGTTGCCTGGGACTCCTGCCACTAAATCTAGTGCTGACAATGTCATTTGTAGGCTTCATCCCAAATTTCAGACTTTCACCTCAGCCAGTCAGTTCATCTCCCATTTTCTTCCCAAAACTTACTCCAGCTCAGGCAAAATAAAACTGTGCACCTTTAGTAGTGGTGAGAGCTTTATCCTTTCCTTGAGTTAGGCCAAAGTCACTCACATCCTCCTACGGTCTGTCTGTGGCTTTCACAGAAAGGGTTAGGGGGAAACCTGTTTGCACTCTGATTATCCATGTGGGTTTTGAATGGTGTTAAGACTTTGGTATCAGCTCCCAAGGATCCTCTGGCACACATTAGAGACTAACCTAGCTGGCCCACATTGCCTCCATAGTGTCTTTAGGTAACATACCTTTACTTGAAATATTTAGAGCCAGTTCCTAGAGCTTCAGTGACACTTCCCTTTGAGTTTTCTTTTTGTTCTTGGTTCAGGCTTCCAGATCAGATGCTGGCTTTGGTAGGGTTGCCCTTCTATACCTTTGTAGGTAGGACTCCTCTTCCCACTTTCAGATTAACAGTCATGACCAGGGGTTTTAAAGTAAAGGGGAATACATCAGAATGCTGTTCCAGGGCCCACATTCTGGGCCCCCAAAAAATAGAATAATGGGGTGGAATGCAAAGTTCCAGTGCATTTCCCCTTACTTTAACCTCCGCCACCTTGTGCTTCTCCTTCGGGCTCTCAGACTCCCCAGGTGGCAGGGCAAGCAGCAGCATGGCCAGGAGCAGCGACTGCAAGGCAGTGGTGGGTGGTGAGGACATAGTGCGGGGCTGTTGGTTTGGCTGGGAGTGGAGCGACCTGGGAGGCTCTTATGTGGCAGACGGGAGGCGGTGGTGAGCTGGAGGCTCGGGTGTGAATGGAGGGGTCCAGAACAGCACAAGTTGCTGGAGCAAGGGGTCAGGATGGGGGCTGGGGAAGGATGGAGGGAGTTAGGTGGGCTGGGGAGGGTGGAGGGGGTAGGGGCCAGTGGGAGCTGGGTAGTTGTGGATGGGACTATGAAGGGCTGGAGTGGGGAATGGGTAGGGGGCTAGGGAAGGATGGAGGAGGTTGGGGGACGAGTGGGGGCTAGGGATGGAGGGAGCAGGGGACATGTGAAGGGAGTTGAGGGGCTGAATGGGGGAATGGGGACCAGGGTGCTGGGGAGGTGTGGAGGGGGTTGGGGGGCTAAGCGGGGTTGGAGTGAAGATGGGGAGGGGGTGTTAGGAGGGCTGGAGTTGGGGCTTGGGGGTATAAAGCTTAGGGAATAGGGATGAGGGTGAGGAGGACATGAAGAAAGAGGGGTCTGATGTGGACACTAGTGGACAAGGTTGGGGTGATGTGGATTTGAGGCTGTGCTTCATTTGTAAGGAAAGAGCTGGTGGGGCTCAAGCAGTTTGTTTTGCACTCATGTTATAACTGGGACCTGCAAAATACAGGAAGGGGGCATGGAGATTGGGAGGGTTCTGGTGCCCCTCAAATTATTCTTTAACCGCTGGTCATAGCTTGTGAATTGTCATGTGGAATGTCTCTGGAAGGTGACTTGAAGAAGAACGGTTATGGGATGACTCTTTGAGATGCACTGTCTGTGGTTTGCTCTCCACCCTCACTGACAGGAGGGAGTCCTTTTCTCTTGGAATTCTTATTGGTGAAGGAATGAGGCAGTAGTTGAGGGTACCCCATCCTTCTGTAGCTGTAAGGACATACAGAGCAGGGGAACTGCCATAGTGGATGCTGCCAGGAACTCAGTTGCTTCCAGGCTTGGTTGCCTGCCAGTCCCATAATCTCAGATTGTCCTAATAGAATCATAGGGTTAGAAAGGACCTCATGAGGTCATCTAGTCCAACTCCCTGCCAAAAATGCACTCTCACTAAATCATACCAGCCAGGGTTTTGTCTAACCGAGCCTTAAATATCTCCAAAGATGGAGATTCCACCACTTCCCTAGGTAGCCCATTCCAATGCTTCACCACTCTCCTAGTAAGAAAGCTTTTCCTAATATCCAACCTCGACCTCCCCAGTTGCAATAATAAACTCTCACTAAATGACTGCAGTCCTGGACTGGGCAGAAGAGCCAGCAGATCACCATGTAAACCCCGTAGCAAAAGGAGCACAATGGCAGCTCAGTGTGTTCCATGCCTGCAGCTGCACCATACTTGGTTCCTGGCCAGCCCTTTCTTCATCCCTTATGTGCTCTGCTCCAGCCCTGGTCCCTGCCTGCCTCTGAACAACTGATTCATATCTCCTGGCTCTGACCATTGTTTTTTCTCTTGACCATGACTTCTGCTCTCCGCTTTGGTTCTGCTCCAGCTTCTGGCTCTGTCCATTGGCTAGCCTCCTGATCCTGCCTCTGATCTTGCCCTGACCACAAAGTCACATCACCTGGACCTCAAAATGTGAAAAACACTGCTCTTAAAAATAATTGTGTCTTGAGTGGCTGAGTCACGTGAGCACCATGAGTGGAATCTGCATGGCCAACAAGTGTAGAAAACCCCAGTTACTGAAGGGCAAATAACTGTTCTGTTTGCAGGTGTACAAGGAACAGAAGGAATCTGTATGATAGTACTGGCCCACTAGCTGGAAGTATAAAATTATCAGTAGTAATGCAAAAGAGGCAGAAATGTTCAATGAATATTTCTGTTCCAAATCCAGATGATGGGTTGAAGGTGAAATACTTTCAATTCCAATGGTAACTAAGGAGGATGTCAAACAACAGTTACTAAGACTAGATGGTTTTTACGTCAGTACATCCAGACAATTTTAATCCAAGAATTTTAAAAGAGTTGGCTGAGTTGCTCTCTGGTTCATAAATGTTGGGTTTTCAGTAAATCATGGAAAACTGAGGAAGTTCCTAAGGACTGCAGGAAAGCTAGTGTTAGGGTAGTATTCTGTGACAATCCAGATAATTACAGCCAGGGTTGTCAGCCTGATATTGATCTGGGATAGTATAAAAGAAAGACTGATACAGACTTTGATTAATAAAGAGATAAAGCAGCGTAATATAAGTAATGACAAACAGCTTGGGTTTGTGGAAGATAGTTCCCATCAGACTAACTCAATATCTGGTTTTATGAGGTAAGTTTGTTTGATAAAGATAATAGGGTTGCTGAAGTTTATTTAGACTTCTGTAGGGCATTTGACTTGGCATCACATACCATTTTGATTAAGAAACCAGAATGATGCAAAATCAACATGGAATATATTAAATGAATTAAAAACTGAGTAACTGACAGCTCTTAAAGGTAATTGTAAATGGGGAATCATCTTCAGGTGAGTCTGTGTCTAGTGAGACTTGTAGGCCTCATTTCCTGGGTCTATGCTACATGACATTTTTTATCAATGACCTGGAAGAAAACATAAAAATGTTCCTGATAAAGTTGGCTGATATCACTAAGCTTGGGGAAGTGGTAAATAATCAAGAGGTACAGGGTGATCTGTATCATTTGATAAGCTAGGGCTGCATAGCAGATATGATGTTGTATGCCTAGGATTAAGGAAGGAGCCATACTTGCAAGATGGGTGATTCTACTCTGGGAAGGAATGATTCCGAAAAAGACTGGTGGTCATGGTGGATAATGGGTTAAGTGTGAGTCTGCATCAGCCGAATTGGGGTGGAGCCCACAAAAGCTTGTGCCCGAAGAAATGTGTTAGTCTAGAAGATGCCACAGAACTCTAGTTGTTTTTACTGCATAAAAATGAGCTCCCAGTGCAATGGTGTGGCCAAAAGGGATAAACATGGCATCTGTATATTAGAAGTAGAAAGGTTATATTGCTGTGTATGTGGCAGTTACATGATCGGTGCTGGAATATTGTTCTAGTCCAGTGTCCCCAGTTCAGAAATTTGGATTCAGAGAAGAGCCACAAGGAAAACCTGTCTTATTTGTTCTTTGTTAGTTATTACAGTATGCTCCTGTTTATCCCAAGCCCTATTATCTGAGCCTTCATGTTATCCAAATCCCTGCTGTGTCCCCCATGCTGCGGCACAAGGAAGGGATTTGGATAAAGCAGGGGCTCAGATAATAGCACGGGAACCCCTGCTTAGGACTGTGAGGAGGAACCTTTGGCTGTGGGGAAGGCCACCTTGCTACTGAATAGCCGATTAGTTGAGTAAAATCTCTGTGCTCCATGGTGTATGGATAATTGGGAATATTCTGTATTTGTTATTCGTATCTATGAGGCATCATGGTGCCCCAGTCATGGCCCAGGAACCCTCTGTGCTATGCTTTGTACAAGCACAGAACAAAAAATCAGTCCCTGCCCCAAAGCACTGACACTCAGACAAAAGACGGCAGGTGGAGACAGGCAGACCAACTGACTAGTGCAGAGAGCAATGAGACAGTATTGGTCAGTGCAATAGGCAGTGGGCTCAGCACAGCAGCAGCTAATTGCTATCGAGTTAAAGGAAGGAGTGTTTTAGGGAGAGTTCTGAGGGAAGGAGGAAAAAGAGACAGCTTTGCAAATGTTTTCTGGGAGTTCCACCGAAGCATGGGAGAAAGAATGAATGTCTTGGTAATGACCGAGAGATGAGAGGTAAAGTGGGTTTGGGCCATGGAGGGTCTGGAAAGGGGAGACAAGTAGTTTACATCTGATGCACAGGGAGGGGGAGTCAGTGGAGAGATGTAGAGAAAGGGTGGCATGGTCAAAATGACAGACTAGGACAGTGATCCATGCAGTTGCGTTCTGAGTGGATCTGAGCAAGGCAGGATTGTGATTGCTGATCCCAGGGGAACGGTGTGACAGTAACTGAGAAGTGAGCTGAAGAGAGCTGAGTGGGAGTTCTAGCTGGAAGAGTCAGAGATGTCACGTGGAAAGAAACAATAAGATTTAGACATAGCCTGTATGTGAGGCCCAAGAGAGAAGCCTATGTCAAAGAGGATGACCAGGTTCCAGGTCAGAATGGCAGGCAGGAGAGTGGTGTTGCAAGTGATGGAGAAAAAAGGTATTGGAAAGAGCTCAGCTTTAGCTGTATTGAGTTTGAGTTGATAACAAGACCTCCTCAAGTATTTTACTTTGGAAAGGAGATAAATCTGTGAGCCTTCAGTGCAGAAACTGGTTGAATTTGTGTTTCTAGATGAATTTACCAAGAGCTGAATTGCAGAGGGGACCCAGGAGGGAAGGAATGATTAGAGAACCAGAAGAAAACAGAGTCATGGAAGCTAAGGAGGAAGTCATCAGGGACTTTGAGAGCAATTTCAGAGGAATGAAAGGAGCTGAAGCCAGACTGGAGAGGATTTGGATAACATTGGATGACAGGAGCTCCAGACAGTGAGGGTAAAGACCCTTGAAGTCTTTAAGTCTAGTTTAGGTCTCACAAAGAAGGTCAAGGCCTGACTTGATCATAGTCTGTAAGAGCCTATGTGAGGAACAGCAATTTGATAGGAGGGCTCATCAGTCTAACAGGCCATGGTCTGACAAGATCCAATGGCTAGAAACTGAAGCAAGGCAAATTCAAGTGAGAAACAGGTGCGCGTTCTTAAGAGTGAGGGTAATTGAGCATTGGAACAGCTTACTGAGGGTCACAGTCAGTTCTCCATTGCTGAGTTTTAAAATCAAGGTTGGAAATTTTTCTAAGTTATGCTTCAGGTCATGCCCAGCCATTGCACTTGAAGGGGGACTGAATGGAGGGAAGTTGTGCAGGATGATCACAGTGGTTCTTTCTGGCCTTCTAATCCTGGAAGAATAAATGGGACATTTGGAATGACAAGGCTTTTGGTGAGGCCTGGACGTGGTGGTGACTGGGTAGAGTTAAATCTGGCCAACCTGTCAGTAAATAAAGTGTTACAGCTGTGTTCCTGTACCGCTGACCTGTCAGACCAGGATTTCTGTTGCTGCAGTCACTGCTTCTGACAAGTAAAGGAGGGTGTTCATCCCGTTAGTGAGGGGGAAGGGGCTTTGGACCTTACTGCTGTCAAGGGAGGCCCATGTGAAGACCAAGCAGCAGGTGCTGTCACCTAACCACAGCACAAGCCCCCTGATCCTGCTCCTCCTATGCTCATTCTGCAGGAGTGGGTGGGTGAACGATGTCTGAAGTCCCTTTGTGAAGACAGCAATGATCTCCAGGATCCTGTTCTGAGCAGCACCCAGGCCCAGAGGCTGATGCAGCTGATCTGTTACCCACACCGACTGCTGGACAATGAGGAGGGAGAGAATCCTCAGCGACAGAGGATTAAACGCATCCTACAGGTGTTGGGGGATGGGTTCTGCTTGATTCCACGGTGTGAGGAGGACTTTAGCTTTTTTAACATCTGCCTCCAAGACACATGCACCTTCTCAGGGCTGGCCAGAGAGAGATCACTGAGGGCAGGGGCTGTGTGGACCAAGGTGAGGGCGGGATGGGCTGGGGCTAAGTGCAAGTACGTCTGTCTTACAGAACTTGGACCAGTGGACTATGAGGCAGTCCTCGCTGGAGCTGCAGCTGATGATTAAGCAGACAGCAAACAATGTGAGTTCTGTGCTGAGCTCAGAGAGTTGCCAGGCTGCAGGGAACTGTGTATTGGGTAGGGCTCTCTTACGGCGCATGTCACCTGTGTGTCCAAGTGGCTACAGCAGGGAAGTGGGGAATGGCTCCCACAGGGAGTGAGACCATGGGGAACAGCTCACCGAGAGCATCACTTGTTATGGTTGTGGCAAGCTGTGCTCAGGCAAACTGGCCCTGTTGTGTTCAGCCAAATGCAGTGTTGCCAGAGGGCTTTGCACTCTACTATCTGCCTCTCGTCTCTCCAGGAGATGAACTCCTTGTTAGAAAACATTGCCAAGGCCACCATTGAGGTGTTCCAGCAGTCAGCAGAGACCACCTCTGCTGGTACAGGAAGCAACAGCATCAGCACCACAGCTGTGAGCTCCACATCTGCTAGCAACAAAGCCAAACCTGTCCTCAGGTGGGTGCAGCCTCAGCCCCTCGATCCCCAGGATCCTTCGCTGGGGGCTCTGGGGCAGGGCTTGGCTCACTCAGCATTTTGTCCACTCTGTGTTGCAGTTCCTTGGAAAGGTCGGGAGTGTGGCTGGTGGCCCCGCTTATTGCCAAGCTGCCAACATCAGTGCAAGGCCACGTACTTAAAGCTGCAGGAGAAGAACTGGAAAAAGGGCAGCACCTGGGCTCATCATCCCGCAAAGAGCGTGATCGCCAGAAGCAGAAGAGGTGAGCTCTGGGGAGTGCTTGGGAAGCTCTGGGTAGCCCTTTCTAGCGTCTGGGAGCAGAAGAACAGCCAGACTGGGTCAGACCAATGGTCCATCTAGCTCAGTGGCCAAGTCAGATGCTTCAGAGGGACTGACAGAACAGGTTGTCGTCCAGTCAGCCATTCCCAGCTTCTGACAAACAGAGGCTAGGGGTGGTTCAGAGTGTTGTTTTGCATCCCTGCCCATCCTGGCTAATAGCCACTGATGGACCTAGTTTCATGATCTTATCTAGTTCTTTTTTTGAACCCCATTACTCTCTTTGTCTTCATACTATTCCCTGGTAAGTAGTTTCACAGCTTGACTGTGCGTTGTGAAAAAATACTTTGTCATTTGTTGATTTTGCTCCCTAGTAATTTGTCTTGTGTTATGAGGAGTAAATAACACTTCCTTATTTACTTTCTCCATGCCAGTCATGATTTTATAGACCTCTTTTGTATCCCCCTTTGTCATATCTTTTCCAAGCTGAAAAGTCCCAGTCTTACTAATGGCTCATCACATGGAAGCTGTTCCGTATCCCTAGTCATTTTAGATGCCTTTTTCTGGACCTTTTTTATTTCCAATATGACTTGTTTAAGATGGGGCGACCAAATCTGCAGCCAGTATTCAAGACGTGAATGTACCATGGATTAATAAAGAGGCAGTTTGATATATATTGTCTCATTATCTAGCCTTTTCCTAATGATTACCAGCATGCTGTTAACTTTTGACTGCCACTGCACACTGAGTGCGTGTTTTCAGAGAACTGTCTATAGTGACTGCAAGATCTCCTCCTTGAGTGGTAACAGGTACTTTAGATCCCATCATTATTTGCAGAGCAGGGATTGTGTTTTCCAATATGCATTACTTTGCATTTATCAGCATCGAATTTCATCTGCCATTTTGTTGCCCGGTCACTCACTTTTGTGAGACTTATGTCACTTCCTCTTCTCCTTCTCAGCATGTCCCTCCTGAGCCAACAACCCTTTCTGTCACTTGTGCTGACGTGTTTGAAAGGGCAGGATGAGCAGCGAGAAGGCCTGCTTACCTCACTCTACAGCCAGGTCCAGCAGGTAGGCCCCTTTCCCACCTCCACAGGAGCCTGGGCACAATGGATAGTCCAAATGGACATACCCTGCTGGGTGGCATCATCTCTGGAGACGTCGTCTCCCTGCTCCTTTCCGTACCTGGGGCTGGGATGGGTGTCTCACAGGTGCCCACTTGTGGACCCTCCCTTCTCTTCTAAATCTCCCAGATTGTTACAAACTGGCGGGAAGATCAGTACCAGGATGACTGCAAAGCCAAACAGCTGATGCATGAGGCCTTGAAACTGCGACTGAATCTGGTGAGCAGCAGGAGAAAAAGAATAAACAGGGAGACCACTCTCTTCTGTGGCAGGGAGGGAATGGTGGAGATTGCCCCACGAGGATGGGATGGATGGAGAGACTGTCTGGCAGGGCGCAAACATTGGAGCCTTTCAGAAACATGCAGTGCCAGCAGTTCTTCCCCTCTCTGACAGACACATTCCAGGGCCTGCAGTAGGGCACCATGATCTGGGCCCCTCCCTTTCCCATAAGAGGTGTCCACTTTCCCTTTGGGGCCCTGGGACTCCCCTGTGGCAGGGCAGTGCTTGTGGCTCTGACAGACCTTTGCTCCCTGCCAGGTGGGGGGGGATGTTTGACACGGTCCAGCGCAGCACACAGCAAACGACAGAGTGGGCAGTGCTTCTGCTGGACATCATCAGCAGTGGGACTGTGGACATGCAGTCAAACAAGTAAGTGTCTCTGAGCAGGGCCCCTGTCATGGGGAGTGTGGAGTGAGTCCCGGTGAGGGTATGCTGTCCCACCCAGCTGTCCTGTGCCATGGGGAGAGCGAGCCCACCAGCATGGACAGATCTCTGCTGCAAGAAGCTTGTGGAAACCAGGAGTGAAAGGGACACAGGAGAAGAGGCGGGCATCTAGTTCCCAGTGTGTAAGGCGATTTGGCAGCATGCTTCACAGACACATTCAGAGGAGGGAGAGCACAGTCGACATCGACAGCATGAGCACTGAGCTCATGTCACAAAAAAGATACAGGCAAGCTATGCGGAGGTCAGGGAAGAGCCATGGAACTGCAATGTGAGGAGAGGCTGTCTGAGCTAGCCCGCAGGAGGTGCAGGATGCAATAGGTGGAGGGTGTGAGTGTAGGGATGGGGAGGGATTTGGGAGGCTGTGGAACAGTTTTCCAAAGAGGGGATTTCAGACTGGACAGCATGCTAGAAATGTCCAGCCCTGCCCCACACCCGAGGGCATGCTCCGGGGTGCTAAAAGGGCCCTGTTCTCTGTGACTGCCAAAGTGTTCATGCAGCTGGACTGTGGAGCTACTGTCTTTTCCTCTCTTGACCTCAACTTTTCTGCTCTGCCCCCAGCGAGCTCTTCACTACAGTGCTGGACATGCTAAGCGTGCTCATCAATGGCACCCTGGCTGCAGACATGTCCAGCATTTCTCAGGGCAGCATGGAGGAGAACAAGCGAGCATACATGAACCTGGTCAAGAAACTGCGGGTGAGGGAGGTCTGGAGCTGGGACAGTGTGGTGGTACTTGGAGGGTGGGGCAGCAATAGAAGAGAAGTTGAGAAGTGGGACAGTGGTGGTTGGGGGAGTGACAGGGTCACAGTGGATGTGGCTATTGGAATGGCTCCTGATGCCCTTGTCTCATCTCGTCTTCCCCCCACCCCCATGTACAGAAGGAGCTGGGTGACCGACAGTCTGACAGCCTGGAAAAGGTGCGACAGCTCCTTCCTCTTCCCAAACAGACTCGGGACGTCATTACCTGTGAACCTCAGGGATCCCTCATCGACACCAAAGGCAACAAGATTGCAGGCTTTGACTCCATTTTCAAGAAGGAGGCAAGTAGCCAGGTTCCTGGCTGCCTGCATGTAGCTGGCCCTGAGCTCCTTGCCTGGAGCCTGTGCTGGGGTCTGGTCACCCTCTTGGCAAGTGCCATATTTTGTG
This sequence comes from Podocnemis expansa, assembly GCA_007922195.1. NCBI lineage: Eukaryota > Metazoa > Chordata > Testudines > Podocnemididae > Podocnemis > Podocnemis expansa. Next base: position 791,435 of record ML681991.1, on the reverse strand, counting down.
TAGCTGTCCCAAGGACCCAGAGCCTTCATGCTGCACGGTGTAACCATGTCAGAGAGAGGTGGAGTGAGGGTGTTTTAATCCCACTAATAGTTGCAGGGCTGCTGCTGCTGATTTGCATGGTGGCTGTGTGCCACTGGAGACCCATGCCACAGCTGTTCGCAGCCTAACTACATGGGGTAGGCAGCACAAACGTGAAGCTGGAGATGGGCAAGGGCAGACGTGAAGGGGTGCGGGAATGACAGGAGGAGCAATAAAAGACTATGCAGTGAACATTTTTTCAGAAGAAACAAGGCACTGGTCCCTCGAGAGCCAATAGAGGTGACAATTTCCTGTAGGGGTGAGCAGGGACAGAGTGGAGTTGGTGGTAAAGGCTCAGGGCTCCCTGTTCTCTTGTAGGGGTTGGCAGTGGCCTGGGGGTTGCTCACTGACTTTCTTGTCTCTCCAGGGTTTGCAAGTCTCCACAAAGCAGAAGATTTCCCCATGGGATCTGTTTGAGGGGCTGAAGCACTCTGCCCCACTCTCATGGGGCTGGTTTGGGACTGTGCGGGTGGATCGTAAGGTGTCCAGGTTCGAGGAGCAGCAGAGGCTCCTGCTGTATCATACACACCTGAAACCCAAGCCCCGCAGCTACTACCTGGAGCCCCTGCCGCTGCCTCCTGAGGAGGAGGAGCCCCCAACGCCTGTGGCCCTAGAGCCAGAGAAGAAAGTCGTAGAGCCCACTAAGGCTGACAAAACCAGCTCCAATCCTGCCACCTCCACTGAGGAGCGCAAGAAACAGAAGAAGAGCAAGAAACGTAACCAGCCTGCCAACAAAAACGAGGTAACATGGTTCTTCCCATCAGCTGTGGAGCTGTCCTGTAGCTCTGTTCTGCCCCCTCTGCTGTGTATCTGAGGAGCATGTGGTTTGCACCTCCCTGTCTGAGCAGCCACAGTGAAACATCTGCCTCCTCCAATCTTTCCTCAGCTGAGATTCTGCCAAGAAAGGCACTTCTTTCGGTTTCTTGATGAAGAGGCCGTCTTGGTGCCCTCACCACCTTTGTATGAAGGTGGTGAATAGCACACAGTGTCTTGTCCCTCTAAGCTCTGAGACACACTTGTCCCAGGTGTGAGTTCCTGGAGGCTCAGGTGTGCTTCTCACTCAGTCTCTTTCCTCCTGCAGGATTTTGTGCTGGGCCCCGGCCGCGGAGTCTCCTATGGAGTTGGCATGTCCACAGAACTCATGCATCACCAGGCTGGGACCTCCATGTCTAGACTGCCATATGGGCAGTCACCAGTGGGTCTGTATGCCCAGAACCAGCCTCTGCCAGCAGGTAGGTGGATTAACCCCACAAGTACATCATAAGCTTCCATTTCTCCAGCCTGTTCCATCTTCCAGGTGATCAAATGTAAGAAAAAGGCACTCTGGCTAGCTGGGGGTGTGGTATCCAATTTGCCACCCAGTTGCCTGAGCTTGGTGTGGCATGATTAGAGAGTAATCACCAGCATGGTGTTCTCCTTCCCAGCTGCTCCTGCCCTAGTGCGATGGGACAGTTGAGCTTGTGCAGTGAGCCCCAGACCATGGCTGGGGTGCAACTCCCACACTTTTTTTTTCTCCTCCCGTTACAGGTGGCCCTCGGCTAGATACCTCCTACCGGCCTGTACGCATGCCTCTGGGAAAGCTGGTGCAGAGTCGGCCTCCCTACAGCGGGGTGCTGCCTTCGGGGATGAGTGGCATGATAGGAATTGACACTTCCTACAAGCCAGCAGTCTACAGGCAGCAGCCTCCAGTTACCCAAGGACAGCTGCTCCGCCAGCAACTTCAAGCTAAGCTGGTATGGCAGAGCTCTCTCCTACTCTTTGCTGCGCGCAAGTCCTAGGCGCAGTGGGTCTGGCTCTTGGCAGGGAATTGTGCTCACTGGTTTGTTTTCCTATTCATGCTGGAAAATAAATGCCTTGATGTTCTTCCTCCATCTGCGTTTCCATCTGCCTCTGGTGGCTGGTAGTTCTCGAGCACCTGGCACATCGAGGCTGCCAGAGCATCTGGCATCATCGTAGACCTTAGGTCCTTTCCTTCTTTGTTCACCTGCATCTTTGATTGAATCAGTAGGGAGATGGAGAGACTGACACTGAGACTGAGCCAGTGTTGCTGCGTCTGTGGGCCAGCAGGGGTACCAGGCCCAGCTCGAGGGAGGAGGGGGTTTAGCGTCCATGCTGCTGGGGCCAGCAGGGTCACTACCAAACTAGGAGACGTGGGTTTTCTTCAAGCTGGCCTGTGAGCGTCCTCCAAGGCATGGTCCTGCATGGAAGGTGGGTCCCGCGAGCCCCGTCACTCATTGCTGTGTAGCTGCAGCTCAGCCACCATACTGAGTCCCAGGGAGGATGAGTTGTTTGTTGTGTCTGGCCTGGGGAGTGCAGCCAGAGCACTACTGACAGGAGTTCGCTTCTGCCTAGAGCAGAAGTTTCCAAGCTGAGGGTACCGAGGACCCTTTGGGATGGGCATGGTGGGGCCAGCCCTCTCTGAGGAGGAGAGGAAACACCTCTCAGCCCTGCTCCCCAGCTTAAGTCCCAGCATCAGATCCTGGCTGTATCTCCATACCAGCTCCGCACTCCTGGCCGTGGCCACATTTGGGCAATTTCCTGGCCCAGGGCCCTGCAACTCCAACCCCCATCCTGGCCCCAGCTGCAGCTTGGGTCCCACTCACAGCCTCTGGCCGTGGCTTTGGCCTCACTCATCACCCTGGCTCCTAAGAGAGCATGGACCAGGTAAAGGGCACGTGACCCTAAATGTTTGGGGATCGCTGACCTAGTAGAGGGTATCAAAGAGGGAGTGGAATGGTTGTAGGTCTCCGAGTTCCTGAGTGTAACTATCTTGTGCTCCTTTCCAGCAGGGCCAAGGAATGCTAGGACAGCCACAAGTGCGCCACATGCCTCCTACCCCTTCCTATGGAGCCCTGCAGCATTCCCAGGTCAGTGGGCCTTTCACTGGCTAGGGAGCAGAGGATGAAGGACTGGGTGGGTTCTGCTGCAGTCACGCTGTCTGAGCTCCCACTGCAAGGCTGTTGATCCCCATGCAGCTCCCCATGCATCCACACTTACCAACTCTCCTTGGAAATCCGAGGCCGTGGCAAGAGAGTGAAGTGGAACATGGTTTCTAAAGCTGCAGCCTCTGGTTCCCAGTGGGAAATCCCCTTCTCCTCACTTCCTCTGTATCCTAGGATATTTAACAATGGCTTTTTCTTCCCCTCAGGGTTACACACCTTACGTCTCGCATATAGGCCTGCAGCAGCACCCCTCACAGTCCAGCACAATGGTACCTCCCACCTATTCCAGCCAGCCCTACCAGAATTCCCACCCCAGCTCTACCCCAGCTCTTGTGGATCCTGTTAGACAGATGCAGCAGAGACCAAGCGGTTATGTGCATCAGCAGGCCCCTGGCTATGGCCATGCCCTGGGCAACACTCAGAGGTACCTCCCAACTTGCAGGTGCTGAGGAGCTGTTGGTGTTGCACAGGGAGCTTCTCCGATGTGCTTGCTTAGAGAGGACTCATAGATAGAGGCCCGTGAAAAGCTTTTTGTGGGCCAGTGTTGTAGGTCTTTTACTGTAGTGTTCAGCGTCTTGCGATCCTGATGCCCTGGTTTGACTCTTTGTCAGACCCAGGAAGGCTTTACAACCAGAAAGAAGTTGCAAGAGTAACTTTGGGAGAGAAGTGTGTGAACCCCAGGCAGGGAGGGGGAGGTGAAGGAGGTGGAATTCTACAGACCGAAGGAAAGGGAAGTCATTAACCATGTGACCCTGGGGAGAAGAGCTGGGGTCTCAAACAGGTGGATGATGGATCTTGCTGGGGGATCGTTGCCCCAGTTACCCCTGACAGGAGAGGAGAATGGATCTGGCATGGGAGACTGTCCACATGCCCCATCCCACCACGGGGGAGAGGTCTGGCTGCACTGTCAGTCTCTGCCATGGGATGGGTGCAGCCAGGATCTTGTCTCCAGGAGCAGGGCTCCAAGTCCTGTTGCTTGAGACCTTCTATCCTAGAGTGTCAACCATATGAAAAAATACAGGGAGTACTCTGCATTCGGGCCTGGTCAAGAGGGCACCTGGATCCTAGTGGGGGTTCTGGGATCCCTGAATTGGTGATGTTAGGGTTTCTGGCTCTGGCCATGTTTGCTCTGAGACATTTGGTTTTCTTAAACAATGAGGAGCTAAGCTTAGATGAGGGAGGTTGCTCCATCTCTGTGCTGTATCCAGAGCTGCAAGAGCTACTGACCCTCCTCCTTGTTATGTCAAGGTTTCCTCACCAGTCGATACAACAAGCGCCTATGATGAGCGGGATGAATCATATGAGTGCACAAGGGGTCCCGTCAGGAGTCCGACCCAGTCAGATTTTACCTGAGCAGCAGCAGCAGCAACAGCAACAGCAACAGCAGCAGTACCTGAGGCAGCAGCAGCAGCAGCAGATGCTGAGGGTAATGGAAGGCTTGCTTCTTTTCTTCACCTCTCTCATCATCTGTAGAGGTGGAATGGAAGGAGGCCTGTCAAGTACCACTAGACCAGAGGTATCCTCAGAACTGTGCCATGATCTCAGTGCCAGCAGGAGGAGCGAACTGCAGCAGGGGCTCCTTGTCACACTTTATTTGGTAGCTGATTAAAATGTCCCTTCAGCTGCCTTTTTTGCTAATCTCTCTTCTGAGGACACATTCTCCCCCCTGGGTTAGCAGTGAGCTGCCACTGTAGAAACTTGGGAGCCATTGCTTTCTGTCACTGGCAAATCAGCAGAGCCACAGAAAATTCAGGAACAGGAAAAGTTTCATTAGGCTGTTCTCTGCTCCATCTGAGCCTTTGAGATGTTGGCAATGGTGCTAAGCTCTGAGTTTTACTGGTGCATCACTGCCCAGAGCAGCTTCATGCAGTGTAGATGTAGCTACTCCAATTCCAGGGTGTTATGAAGGCCAGGAGGGTGCAGTAATAGCTTTTATCACACCAACTTCTGTTGATGAGAGAGACCAGTTTTCAGGCCACACAGAGCAGGTGGCTCAAAATTTCTCTCCCTCACCAACTTAAGTTGGTCCAGTAAAAGATATTACCCACCCACCTTGTCTCTCCAGTGCTGCTTTAGGCATTGTCTGTGAGCCAGATGGGGCTCAGCTTCTTAGACCAGAGATCTCCTCCCAGTCTGAGACAACGGCAGGACTTTTCCATAGAGGATGAGTTCTAGGGCATGTAACTGGAATGGAAATGACTATGTTGATTGCAGGTCCCACCTGTAGTGATTTAAGTGCGAGTCTGAGGGTACATTCATATTTTATGTTGTTCTCACATTTATTCTAAAATAAGTGTGCTTAGTCATGTCAGGGAGGCCCATAGAGAGGACAGCTGGCCTTATGGTTAAGGTGCTGGATTCAGGGAGTGGGGTAACCTACTCTTTGTTCGGAGCCCTGCCACACTCTCTCTGACCTGTGGAAAGTCACTTCTCCTCTGGCCCCTGTGAGAAAACCACATCTAATGGTTAGGGTGAGGGGCACTGGGAAAGGTCCCTGTTTGTGACCATATAGTTCCAAGCCTTTCCCCTGTAGTCTTCTGAGAATGAATGTCTTATGGTGTGTCCCTCCTCTGGACACACCCATTTGCTTCTGGTTTTGTAGCAGCAGCAGCAGCAGCAGCAGCAACAGCAGCAGCAGCAGCAGCAACAACAACAACAACAGCAGCAACAACAACAGCAGCAGCAACAACAGCAGCAGCAGCAACAGGCACCACCACAGCAACAGCCTCAGGTGTCCACGGTCCCTCAGCCGCAAGCCCAGGGCCAGCCTCCTGGGCTGGGAATGCAGGCTCTTCCTCCTCAGCAGCCCATTGTAAGTGTGTGTCACTGAACTAGAGGGGAAGACTCATTCATCATGGTCCATTGATCCTCCCATCTGCTCCCTACAACGCTTTCCTTCTCCATCCCTGCTAGCTGCTGCCTGACACTGGGGGCATATGTGAATGCTGAGCCTCATGGCACTTTTTAATCACCTTTCTGGCTCTTTAGTTCCAGCGTCAGGGCCTCCAGCAGACACAGCAGCAGCAGCAGACAGCTGCCCTGGTCCGACAACTTCAGCAGCAACTCTCTAGTAAGTAATGAGCACTCTTTGATTTTCTTACTTCTTCCTGCCCCAACCAGAGCCTTGCTCCATAAAAGAAGGCCTGGGGGTAAAACGTCAGGAAAGCAAAGAAAAGCCCAAGTTTCTCTGAAGCCTGTTTGCAAACCATCTTTCTGTGAACATGGTTTGTTGGGGAAGAGATAACATGGCTTTGGTAAAGGAAAATCATTGGCTTATCAATCTACTAGAATTCTTTGAGAGGTCAACAAACAGCTGGACAAGGGGGGTATAGTGTTCTTGTATTTTCCAAAAGCCTCTAGTCTACAAGGTCCCTCACCAAAGCCTCTTACATGAAGTAAACAGTCATTAGTTAAGAGGGAAGATCCTCTAATGAGTCAGTAAATGGTTAAAATATAGGAAACAAAGGTTAGGGCTGAATGGTCAGTTTTCGGAAGGGAGAGAGGCAAATAGCAGTGTCCCCCAGGGAGCTGTACTGGGACTAGGGCTGTTCAACATAGTCAGAAACAATCTGGAAAAAGGGGGAAACAGTGACATGGCAGTTTACGGACAATACAAAATTACTTAAAATAGTTAAGTGCAAAGCTGACTGCAAAGAGTTATAAAAGTATGGTATCTCACAAAACCGGTGACTGGGCAAGAAAATATGCAGATGAAATTTGATGCTGATAAAAGCAGAGCAATGCACGTTGACAAACATAATTCCAACTATTCATAGAAAATAATGATCTCTGAGTTAGCTGTTACCACTCATCAGACAGACCTGGAAGTTGTTCTCGATAGCTCTATAAAAACATCCACTCAGTGTGCAGTGGTGGTCAAAAAAGCTAACAATGTTGGGAATCATTAGGAAAGGGATGGATAGTAAGATGTTAAATATCATAATGCCACTGTACAGATCCACCTTGAATACTGTGTAAAGTTCTGCTCATCCCTTCTCAAAAGAGATGTATTAGAAAAGGAAAAGATACAGAGAAAGGAAACACAAATTATCAGGAATATGGAGCAACTTCCTTATGATCAGAGGTTAAAAAGACAGGGACTGTTCAGCTTGGAAAAAGAGTGTGGAGTGGGATATGATAGACTATAAAATGACTCGTGTGGAGAAAGTAAATATGGTAGTGTTGTTTACCCCATCACATAGGCAGTCTGTTTAAAACAAGCATAAGGAAATATTTCTTCACTCAACGCACAGTTAACCTGTGGAACACATTGCCAGGGGAAGTTGTGAAAGCTAAAAAAAGAACCAAAGAAGTTCATTGTGGAGGATAGGTGCATCAGTGACTTTTAGCCAAGATGGTCTGGGATGCTAACCCATGCTCTGTGTGTCTTAGCCTCTCTTACTCCCAGACACTAGGTTTCAATGACAGGAGACAGATCACATGATGGTCTCCTTGTTCTGTTCATTCCCTCTGAAGTGACTGGCACCAGCCACTGTTGGAAGCAAGGATGCTGGCTAGGATGGACCACTGGTCTGAGCTAGCCTGGCTATTTTTGTGTTTTTATGGCCATAGATTATAGTTAGCCATGCAAGGGCTGCAGACAGACCAAGAGAGGACCACAGTGCTACAGTGACCAAGCGAGCAGTCCTCTATGCCTGCTGCAGACAGAGGGGCCAGGGCAGCATTGTGTAGAAGCTGTCAGGTAGCAAACCTAGATGTCAGGTCTACTTTTCTGGATGCACCACTGAGTAGGTGCCGCTGCTTCTGTCCTTGCTGGCACCCCATGATCTGCACAGCACATGCATTCTGGAGCTTGTGCCACATGGTGCAAGCCAGGGATGTGCTTTATTGATGATATAAACAGTGTGAGGCTTTTTTTTAACTGAGCCCTGCTCTGTGGGATGCTCCTGACACCAGTGACGCGGTGTGTCACTTCAGTGATTGTGTAATAAAATTGGCAGTGAAACTATTAAACACACAAGCCACACCCCTCCCCAAAGGAATGCTGTATGCAGAGCTGTGCTGTGTTACTTCCCAGGATGTATCTCCAGCAGTGACTGTGCCTGGGATGTTAACCCTCCCCCCAGCTGAGCACATCTCAGTGAAGCAAAACCAGCTGGCATAGTGGTACCATTTCTTTGCACTCCTCCTCCTCCTCCTAAACTCTTCTTTTGCATCCCAATATCTGTACCTTCCTTTGCCTCATGTGAGTGTGACTGCAGGAACTAGTAGATGTCTATCCAGAGGCTACACTGTGCATTGAGCCAGTGGGATGCAAGGGAGCTTACATGGTTTCTGCAGGGCATGCAGAGCCATAGTGACGGTGTCAGAGGTGCTTTGGGGCGGGTTAACCAGGAAGGTAGTGAGCCTTTTCTCTTCCAGGGTGCACACCATCTGCACTCTGGAGCATGACCATGACTGGGTTGTGGAGCCTTTCATTTCTAGTCTGGCAGTGCTCATTTGGTGGTCTAGTGCGGACTTGGCTGCTTGACAAAGTGGGTTCCAGCCCACAAAAGCTTATGCCTGAAGAAACTGTTAGTCTTTAAGGTGCTGCAGGACTCTAGTTTTTTTTGGCTGGTTGGGTTTCTTTACATAGGTCCCTGGACTGTGACTTTTGTCAGGAAGGCCCTGGCCCCTGCAGAAGTCAAGTTTTATCTTTTTCATGTATAAAGTGCATTTACAATTTACACTCCAGAAAAGTCTACAGCAAATACCAAACATCAAGACTCTTCATCAGCCAAACTCCATATCTCCCTGGCTCTCAAGCACCCCTTGAGAATGCCTGCACAAACAGCTTAGGTCTGCTGTGGAGGAGGTGAACGTTAGGGCTGAGGGCCGCCAGTTGATCCAGTGTGAAGGGCCACTAGTCCAAGTGGCCCCAGGTGATCCTAGCTCCGTTGTTAAAGGTATGGAGAGAGGCTGCCTCCGAGGATGTGTTTACAGCACTATTAGGGGCATGTTTATAACCAGCTCATCTGTCTTGGTTACAGCAACCAGGGCTAAGTTGTATAGAAATAGAATAGAAACGGAAGGAGGGCCAGCCAAGCTGTGAATACTGCTGCAGAAAGCCTGTGGAACAAGTCTCAGAAGAAAATTCTCTTTCTCCTGGCCAGGCCAGGACCTCACTGAGCACTGACTGGTGTGCAGACACAAGCTGTTTCAAGCTGACCATTTCACTAACTGGTTATGAACTGTTGTTAACATTCTTGTGCAGGCCCAAATCATAAAGAGTTGTCTAGAGTGAAGCCAATTGCTAGATTGTCGAAGCAGTGAATGGGAGGGCAGGCCCGTCCCAGAGCACAGGAGTATGATGAGCCAGTCAGAAGTGCCACTCCAAGGGTTGCTTCTTTTGCACTAGCTAGAGTTTGCTCCTACATAGCTCTTGTTGCTATAACTCTGGCGAGGTCTTGTACCCAGTAGAAAGCTGGCAGCCTCCTTGCTGTATAAGAGAGGCTGCTCCAATGACGTATCCCAGCTGGAGCATGTCTAGGAGACTGGTGTGTTCCTAGTGCATACCTCCAACATCCCACCTGGGAGAGAGTGCTCCCATTGTTCATCTCAGCAAAGAGGACAGAGCACTGGTCAAATCGTGAAGAGTAAGCACCCTGCTGTCTAGCTCTCAGAACCAGAGGCGAGGGAAGCTTGCACTACTGCCATTTCCAAGGTTGTCTGGCTGACGCCTTCCTGAGCAATGAGGGACACACCACCTCTCCAATGACACTGTCACCAGCAGAGTTTTCCACTGTAAGGCTGGAGTTGGGACTGGTCTGTCCTGCTGCTGAGGGCCTGCCTAGTGGCATGCATGGCAGGATGGCTTTTATAATGGAATGACTGGCCTCCCCACCCACTAGGTGACTGACCAACAAGTTGTGGAACTCTGGCCCCATGGAGTTAGCAAGGGGAGTTTGAGGGGAGGCAGCTCTAAAGTAGCCTGGTCTCAGTCTGGCTAGGTCTTGAACCTGCACCTTGATTTGCTCCCAAACGGGAAGTGAGAACCAGAGTCGTCTTCTGGGGTTGGCGGTCCCTATGTCAGTCAGCCTCTGAATTGTGCACTAGCTGAAGTTCCCAAGTTCCCTTCAGGTCATGTGCCTGCAGGTGCTCCCGAGCAGTGAGCTGGCCCAACTTAGCTTGTGTGCCTGGCACCCACCTGATGGAGGCAGCAGTGTTTGGGTTTCTGTGTGATGGGGGTGCTGCAGAGGACTGGGGCTCACAATGCCTTTAGGTAATTCAGCTCCAGTCCTGTCACCAAAGCAGCAGCTTGTTCCCGTTGGCCATACTTGCCGAGCAGAGCAGGAGCAGCTCAGGAAGCTGGATTTGACACACACAACTCTACCTTCCCAGAAGCATGTGGAATATTGATGCTACTGCTGCCTTAAGCCCCAGAAGCTGCATCTGAGCAGAGCATCAAAGAACATAAGTGAAGGGTCTAGCCTAAGGCCTGGGTAGCCCTCTTCTGTTGCCCAGCTTACCCCTCTTCTTGCCAGACTCACAACTGCAGAGCTGACGGGTATCTCCTAGCAGGACAAGAATCCTTGTGACTGTCTAACTCTGTGTTTGATCCAAACAGATACGCAGCCACAGCAGAACAACAACCCCTTTGGACGCTACTGAGCCATGGCACTTGGGTCTGATCCAGGAGGGAGACATCACTGTGGACTGGATACAGCCTCCCCTAGTGGGGGCTGTTCTCAACCCCTTGGTCCCTGGGGCACCTGCCCAGGCACCATATTCTGCAGCTGCCCTTCTTGGAGTGGGTGGGAGTGATTTTATCATGCAGAGAAAATGGTTTTTACTCCAGTTTCTACACAGGTTTATGGAGATCCCGTGTGAGTGGTAGTCTCCCCTCCCCCTTTGGTTTCAGTTTTTACTAAGTTTTTAGTATTTTTGTTAAAATAATAATTAAGACATTGTAAGATTTTGTACTTTATTTATACCAGATGAAACCCTGTACTGCACACGTCCTCAGACAAATACAGAGAGCTTACTTTGCAAAAGGGGTGTGCGTGTGTGTTCGGAGCCTGAGCCCAATGACGATAGCATGCTCCCTTCCCACAGACCTCCCCCAGACTCTTCCCTGCGCAGGGCTCAGTGAGCTCTAGACACCAAATCTTTCATTCTTTTTCAGAAGAGCTCTTGTCTGCACCTTCCCTGTTTCTACATAAGTGCATTGCTTGGCCTTACCAAATAGTCAGTTTCAAAAGGGATAGCCGTGTTAGCCTAGTCCAGTAAAAAAAAAAACAAACCAAGGAGTTGTGTGGCACTTTAAGACTAACAGATTTATTTTTTGCATGAGCTTTCATGGGAGAAGATCCCACTTCCTCAGATGCTCCCACGAAAGCTCATGCAAAAAATAAATGTTAGTCTTAAAGTGCCACACAACTCCTTGTTGTTTTCTTACCAAATAGGCATGAGGAAACAGACTCCTCTCTTGCAGCCCTGTTCTCCCCTGTGCTCACTAGTCAGGAGGTGGGTTTGTATGGTAATTCAGAGCCACTCCTTAAGCAGCAGTGCCCTGTTGCCAATCCATAGAAAACATTTCTCATGCAAGTGATATCTATCTCCACATTCCCACTGAGGAGACCAAGGTGCCTGTGCAGCCAGTGTCCCGACCTTGCTATGGTTTGTCCTGGGGAAAATGAACGATACGTAGTAAAAAAGTGAGGTGGCAGCTAGCGCATTACATACTTCAAGTACACTTTCAAGAGAAAAACAGAACAAGGAGTCTTGTGGCACTTTTAAGGACTAACAATATTTATTTATTTGTTAGTCTTTAAAAGTGCCAAAAGACTGCTTGTTTGTGTTGCTGAAATAGACTGACACAGCTACCCCCTTGGCACTTTTAAGATTGTTTCATAGATTCTAAGGCCAGAAGAAACCATTCTAATCCTTAGTCCAAACTCTTTTGTTAACAGATGCCAAAGAAGTTCCCCATGATAATTCTGAGATCATATCTTCTATAAAAATAGTCAATATTAATTTAAACATTGCTTGTTATGGAGAATCCAATATGACCCTTGGGAAGTTGTTTCAATGGCTAATTACTCTCTGTTAAAAATTTACATCTTATTTTCAATATGAATTTGTCTTGCTTCATCTTCCAGCCACTGGATCATACTATACCTGTCTCTGCTAGATGGAAAAGCCCATTATTAAATATTTGTTCCCTATGTATGTAATTGTAGATGGTAATCAAGAAACCTTTAACCCTTCTTTCCATAAAGCTAAATAGATTGAGCTCCTTGGATCTGTCACTATAAAACATATTATCTAATCCTTTATCAGTCTCATGACTCAGCTCAGAAACCTTTCCAATTTATTGATATCCTTTTTGAATTGTGACCACCAAACCCAGACACCGTATTCCAGTAGGGCTAACAGCAGTGCCAGGTACAGAGATAGAAATAACCTCTCTGCCCCTACTCGAGATTCCCCTCTTTATCCATCCCTGAATGGCATTAGGTCTTTTGGCCACAGCATTGCACAGGTTCTCATGGTCAGCTGAGTCCCCACCCTCATACTCCTAAATCTTTCACAGAATCACATCCCAGGATAGTCTCCCATCCTGTAAATATGGCCAATGTCCTTCGTTCCCAGATGTATACAATTACATTTAGCCATATTAAACTTTGTTCTGTTTGCTTGTGCCCTCTTTTAGTACTTTATTAATCAAATCTTGTATCAGCCACTCCATCACAATTCCTGGCATACAGGCCTGTAATTACCTGCAGCATCCCATTTACACCCATTAAAAAAATTGTTAAATTTTGCCCAGTCTTGTGGAACCTCCCTGTGTTTAAAAACTTATTAAAAATCCACATTAATTGTCCAGCATACTCCTCAGCCAGCTCTTTTAAAACACATGGATGCAAGGTATTTGGAGTTGCTGATTTTAAAAATGTCAGACCTTAATAGAACAAATGAAGAGTCCTGTGGCACAAACAAATCTGTTAGTGTTTAAGGTGCCACAGGACTCCTTGTTTATTTTACTGAAATGCTAACACGGCTACCTGGCTGAGATTTTAGTAGCTTTGGTTTAACATTCTCTAGAGATATTACTGAAATGAAAAAACTGCTTTTGTCACCATATGAGTTTTATTTTCCGCAGATACAGAACAGAAGTATTTATCGAATACTTCTTCGAGTGGAGTCCATATGGGTGCTCCACTTCTGGTAATTGCATGACTTTGTGTCTCTCGTCAGAGCATTTTGACAGCAGTATCTGGCTGGGTCACGTGCGCTCTCCCTGTCTTGTACCTGCAGCTGCAGTTATTTAACAGTGTATGGGAGCCCCCACCCCTGGTTCCTTCTCTCCCACCCTTGGTCTGAGTCAGAGCTCCAGCAGTGTCTTAATTGATTGACCTCAGAAGTGCTTGTTACCACTTTGTGCCATTTGTATATGATAGTTAGCTTAATGGTGTTAATATAGCTAGATTAGTTGCCTAAGGCTTTCTCCCTATTAAAAAAAAATTTTTTCTTCATAACTTCATCTCATCTGGGATATTCTCTTTGAAATACCAAGCTCTCCTTGATTTAAATGTTGCAGCTCTTGCCATGAGGCAATACATGTTTCTGTTGGACATTGACAATGAATCAGGTGTCTGGAGGAAACCCAAGTACTCCAAGAGTGTGTCAATTGCCTTAACCTGGAGTTCCACACAAGAAAAGCAAGGGACCTCAGACGTAAAATCATTTTCATGGAGAAGTCCCTCCATCCTGCCTCTGACCAGGAACCACAAACTTCTGCTGCTGACCAACTACTGAAGATGGCTTCTGACAGATCCCCCTCCTTAGGGTCCCATGGGAGGGATCTGTCCTTTTTTGCATGATGTCCCTGTGTATGCTCCACATTAGAGGTAATAGCATCTGGTGCTGTTCCATGGAGGTCTTTTAGTGGTGGTTCTGGGGCAAGGCGCATGCTGACAAGTCTCGCAGTGGCCTCAGCGCAGTTCAAGCGCACGCGTGCCCCTACTCTCTCAGTTCCTTTTCAACCACCCTTGGCTGAACATGGAGCATCAACTCTCTCTTGTTCTTCCACCCCAAACACCTAAAATTTAGATTAGAAAACCCAGATTTAGTCATAGTTTACCTAGTTTTCCCTTCCTCTAACCTTCCTAAAAATAATTTTTTCCCCCTCTCGCTCCTAGTTAGCTTTTTCTCCCCTGGTTGTTTGATATTCAAACGACACAATGCCCAGCTCTCTGGGTTTCAAAAGATGTGCCACATGTAAGGATGCAACGCCAGCATCCCATGGACAGTCTAACTGCATCTGTTGTTTGGGAGAGTCCCAGCTTCCTCAGAAATGCACTTGTAGTGCTGAACTGAGCACAAGAGTGCGGAGAGGTAGAGAACTCTACTTAAAACTTTTCCTGATGGAAAAATCTCTGTGACCCTCTTCAGATCCAGGTCCAGAGAAAAACCACAGAGACAATTTACCTCACAGTCGTAAAGGAAAACATTTTCCACAAAGGAGACTATGGCACCCAGAACAGAGCGTTCACCTCACAGAATGTCTCTGAAACACTCCTCCAAAGGCTTCAAGTTCTGCAAGTAGCTCTCAGGCAGCAAAAGATGGAGAAGTAAAAGCTCTGTGAAAGGAGTTGAGGTCTCAGCTCAAATGGCCACTCTCCTCTAATGCAACATCGAAGAAACATACAGCACCCACAGTGCCCGAAGAGACATTTATGGCATAGAGCTTGGCTCCACACACAGACATGGGAACAATTCAGCCTCCACCAAAGGACACAGCACCATCTTCAGTGCCGTCTCTGCATTCGGCACTGGTTTGGTCAACACACAAACAGGTGGTACCAGCTCCAATGCTGATGACACCTATGGAACTGTCACAGTCCTCGGCACCAGCAATCCTCCATGAAATGCAGCCAGCACAATCAGCACCATGGTCACCATCTCCAGGTAGGAGAACAAGGAAGGAACATCACTTGTCCTCTCTGAGATGCTCTGAAATATACCACTCTGTACCTGGCAGCATACGTTCTTTTTACTCTCCACACCCCAGTGACATGGGAGATTCTAGGTTCTCTTCTGAACACTCCTCTCCCATCAGACTCTCATGGTACCGTACATCATCCACACTCACACTACCATGGGGAGGGAAGAGGCTGTGGATCTTACTCATCGTCCTCCAGACATCACAGTCACATTACAGCCCTACCCACTCTTACCATAAAACAACATGTGAACCTCCACAACGTACATTACCTAAAATATCTGAGTATGCTCAAACTATAGAATCAGAAACAGACTGTGATCCTCTGTCAATTAATCCTCTTTGTCTTCTGATGATACAGTAATTGCCTCATCCTCCAACCCTGTGGATGACCCCAAAACAATTCAATAAGCTCTTCAAGAGAGTAGCATAGCAACAGGAAATACAACTAGAAGAAGTGAACAAATCTCAATACAAATTTCTAAAGCTCTTACACACCATGGCCTCTAAGATCCCATCCCTATGCATGCTGCCCTCATGGATCCTGACAATCTCATATGGCAGACACCAATGCACTTACAAATAAATGCACAGACAGCGGATATTACATCCCTCAAAAAGGAATGGAATTTCTATTCACACATGCACCACCTAACTCATTGGTCATAGATTCAGCAAACCAGAGGACCAAACAACCTAACTGCTGATCAACTCCTCAAGATAAGGACTGAATGAGAGTAGATCTCATGGGTAGGAAGGTTTGCTCCTCTTCCACCTTACTCATTATAACCATCCCATCTTTGAGAAACTCACGCAGATGACACCAGATATTTACTGAAAAGGAACAACATAAAGCATTACTTACTGAAGGTCGGTAGCATGTACATCTCTTCCAGTTGCCATTGACATGGCTGACACAGCCACAAGGACAACTGCCGCTGCAGTAGTAATGGATAGGACATCCTGGCTCCTTCCTGTGGCACTTCTCAGAGACCTAAAAAATCAAATAGATCTACCCTTTGATAAAACTCCTCTGTTCGCCAATAAAACTAATGAGGTACTTCACTTAATGAAAGATTCTAGAGCTACCCACCATACTTTAGGAATCTACACTTCTATATTTAAGAAGAAACAAACCAGATTTCAACCATACCCCATACATACCATCCTGCATTTCAATATTAATATCAACCTAGAAATTGAGACCCAGCAAAGGGGCAGACAGAGGCCATGCAAATGTGAGCAAATATCTCAGTTATCCATAAATGCACAGCCTCCACCCCCCCAAACCACAATTCTGATGCATTGGTTGAGGGGTTGAGATCCTTCCATCAAGCTGCAGCAATGTTCCATCTAATATCAACTTTGAATTCCACCTCCAGAACTTCTGCCAGGCTTGGTGCAACATCACCACCGATAGATGGGTATTAGAAATCATCAATTACGGTTGCTCCATTCCATTCGTAACCAAACCACCCTCCATCTTCCCTTCCCCATCCTTTTTCCGGGATCCCACTCATACAAATCTTATATGATGAAGTTCAACAGCTATTGAAAATAGGCGCAATAGAGAGAGTTCCCCAGTCTTATAGAGGAACTAGCTTCTACTCCAACTACTTCATTGTAGAGAAGAAAAAAAAACCTGGAGGATGGAGACCCATCCTAGACTTAAGATCTATTAAATAGATGCATCAGATGACAACAATTCAAAATAGACCCTCTCTGGAATCATCCCAATGCTGCAGCCTGGTGACTGGTTCTCATAACTCAACCTAAAAGATGTGTATTTTCACATAACTAACTATTCATCCTTCCCACAAACACTTCTGAAATTAATGGTCAGAGATCAACACTACCAGTACAAAGTCCAACCATTCAGCTTCTCAACAGCTCCAAGAGTATTTTCAAAAGACTTAGCTGTCGTTACCTAGAATGTATAGGTGTGCAGTATCATGATTTACCCCTGCTTGGACAACTGCTTAGTAACAGCTCAGTCAAAGAACTCTGCTCTACGCACCATTGAGCTAACTACATCACTCTTCCATCAACTGGGCCTCAAAATAAATTCAGAAAAATCTACTTTGACCCCTACACAAGAACTCAAATTTTTTTGGAGCCACCTTAAATTCCACGATAGCAAAGGCCACCTTACCCAGACCCCGTTTCACAGCCATCCTTGACCTCATAGCTCAGATCCAGAGCTCACCGTGGGTCATGGTACAAACAATCCTCCAACTCTTGGGTCACATGGCTGCCCCTACTTCTGTAGTTCTTCATGCCAGACTTAACATGAGAGCTCTGCAAATATGGCTTTCTTAAAACTACAAACCAAGCACAACTTACACAAATGCCTCTCCCTTCCACCCACTGTCAAAGATTTCATAAATATGGTGCAACATCCAGCCAACTTGATGTCCAGAATTCCATTCATCTACCCTCAACCAAACATGATGCTAACTACTGAAGCCTCGCTCATCGATTGGGGTGCACATCTCAACAATCTCACCAAACAAGGAAGATGGACAAGAACAGAATCTGTGCTGCACGTGAATATCTTGGAACTCAGAGCAAGTCCGCTATGCATGCCAACATTTTTTGTCGATCATTCAGAACGATACAATCAGAATGATGATAGACAATGTTGCATGCATGTTTTATATAAACTGCCAAGGAGAAGCACATTCCTCTTCCCTATGTGCGGAAGCTGTCTGGCTCTGGAATTGGTGTATTCACCATTCCATCCTAATATCAGCAATGTACCTTCCCAGTATTCAAAACACAATGGCAGATACTTCTCAGGCACACGGGTGACAGCTGAAGGACAATGTTCTACATGACATCTTTCTTTCTTGGGGCACTCCAATTATCAACCTTTTTGCCACATGTGACAAGAAAGACTGATTGTTCTGTACCAGAGTGGGCAGAGATCCCAGATTGCTAGGTGATGCCTTCCTCATTGACTGGTCTCAAAAACCTCTGACTGCCCATTCCACTAATCCCAAGAGTGATCCAGAGGATCAAAGCAGATTGATCCTGTGTCATTCTAATAACACCAGCCTGGCCCAGGCGAGCCTGGTTTTCTCACCACCTAAAACTGTCCTTGCACACCCAAATACATTTACCCCAGGTAACCGATCTCCTCCTTCAGCACCTGGGCCAATCTTATCACCCAGAAATTCACAAACTGCATCTAACAGCCTGGTATCTAAGTAGTTCCAGGAAACAGACCTAGAATGCTCAGGACCAGTCCAACACATCCTACTAAATAGGAGGAAACCAACTACTAGGAAGTCTTACTTACAAAAATGGCATCACTTCCACTCCTGGTGCGCAACAAAACAGATTGATCCATTGTCTGCATCCATCCCAGATATTGTAGATTACCTGATGGAGTTAAAGCAGCTGGAGTTATCCAATACCTCCATCAGAGTACATCTTGTGGAGATCTCAACATTTCGCAAACACCTACGAAATTCTTCAGTCTTCAGCCATCCCACCATGAAACGATTCTTAACAGGTCTGCAGGAGCTATACCTGAATATTCAAAAACCAACAACTCCACAGAACCTTAACATTGTATTACACCACCTAATGAGAGCACCATTCGATATTTCACCTCTTTATGAAGGTTTCTTTTCTGAACATGGTAACTTTGGCAAGACGGTGGGTGAAATAAATGCACTGTGAGCTGACCCACCGTATATTGACTTTGCATAGAGATAAAGTCACCTTACTCCCTCATCCCAAATTTCTTCCTAAAATGGTATCAGACTTCCACTTTAATCAACCTATTCACATTCCAACCTCCTATCCTAAACTGTGTACTTCAGCACAAGATGTATCTCTACATACACTGGATGTTAGGAGAGCTCTGGCTTTTTATCTGGAAAGGACCAAACCCTTCAGAAAATCCTCAAAACTCTTTATTGTCTTTGTTGAACATTCAAAAGGTAATCGTGTCTTGACCCAAAGATTCTCTAACTGGATAAAAGTGTGTATTTATACCTACTATAAACTAAGTAGTTGTCAATTCCCTTCATGTGTATGTGCCCATTCAACCAGGGCCATATCAACAACAACAGCCTTTCTCATGAACGTTGCTTTAGTAGACATTTGGAAAGCAGCTAGCTGATCCACTACACATACTTTCACCACATGTTATATTATAGACTTAGCATCCACTAATGTTGCAACAATTGGCAGGGCTGTACTTTCATCTCTTCACTGAAGTCCTTCCACCACTTTTAAAAATACTGCTACTTAGTCACCTAATGTGGAGCACATACAGGAACATCACTTGGAGAAGAAAAGGTTGCTTACCTGTAGTAACTGGTGTTCTTCAGATGTTTCTCCTGTGGGTGCTCCACTACCCTCCGTCCCTCCCTCCCATCTACTTCAGAGTTCATTACAGGTCTCTGTGGTAGAAAAGGAACTGAGGGAGGAGGGCTGTGCATGGGCTCAAGTTGTGCTGAGGCGATTGAGAGACCTGTCAGTGTGTGTGCTGCCGTAGGACCACTGTTAAAAGACCTCCATGGAAAAGTGCAGGACGTGACTGTACTTAATGTGGAGCACCGACAGGGGGACACATTTAGAAGAACACCAGTTACTACAGGTGAGCAACCTTTTCTTTTGTAAAAGACTAGCAAAGAGGACAGCTTCCACTCCAACCAAGACTAAAAAGAAGCGGGCTGCTGCTGAATAACTCCATTACTCCATTGATACCGACTGTGCTGCGAACAAGTGCTGTTGGGTTGGCAGAGACTTGCAGGACTGCTGGCATAGCTAAAGCCACAGACCCTAAGTGGCCAAGCTCCAGAAAGAAGGGCAAAGAAAAGTACCCTTCCCACTACAGTACCCAGAGCAGCTACAAAATCCTCCATGCTGAGTGCCTCTGCAATTTCTAGCTCCTTCCTCTTTGGAGCATTCCTTCAAGTAGTTGAAGGTTGCTATCAAATCCCCCCTCAATCTTCTCTTCTACAGACTAAATAAGCCTAGTTCCTTCAGTCTCTCCTCACAAATCATGTGTGCAGCCCCCTAATCATTTTCATTGCCCTCTGCTGGACTCTTGCTAATTTGTCCACATCTGTTCTGGAGTTCCTTTCATCTAAAGTTTCTGTAGTTCCTTATACCTAAAGTCCTGACAGTGACCCTGGAACTCATGTCTCTTCAGTCTAGATGCTGTGTCATGGCTGTCAGTTCCACACATTCCATCAGCTGTCCCATAAATTGCCTACATCCCACTACTTTCTGTGGAGAAGAACCAAGGCGTCCTATCCTAACCCACACACTAGCTGGTGGGACAATCACTCAGGAGGCCCTGGATCCAATTGGTCCGATGCTGAGGTCCATCAACTATGCTACGGGGAAAGGAAGAGAGCAGGCCCCTGGGTCTGCCAAGCGCCAGGATTACAGATACTGTTTTCAAGAAGAGGCAAGGGCAGCACACAATTTTAAACATCTTGATAGCACTAACATTACAATAATCATGAGTGATGCTCATAACTCATGTGTTATATGGCGAGATAATGAATGAGTATTTGTTATTCCTGTTTGAAAGGCACAGGCAGTATCAGTTCAGGCATAATCAGCAGGTAGCCCAGTTGCTAGCTGGAATGCAGTTGTTCCTTGGAGCGCCTGGGTCTCCAGTACTTGTGTGTTGCATCGCTCCATTGGGAGTTGATACAGCAACTGTATTAGATTTTCCCAGTTTATCCAAGTCAGTTGTGGTACAGAATCAGTCCAGTCTTTTGGTACCATTGGACACCCAGTCATGCTGAGCTGTTTTTTGGCTGGCACCTGCATGTTAGGTGGAATTTCCTGGTTGCAAAGAAAAGTTCCCAGGGCCATGGCCAACCCATTCCACACATTTCCCTTCCTGTAGGGACTGGTTGGTTAACGTTGCTGGTCCCTCCCGACAAATTGTTTCCTTGTACCTCCCATTGTTGGGGAAACACTGATTCCACACACACAGAGCAAAGGTGGTGACTCTCGTAACCATCCTTCCCGTGTATTTCTCTGCCCAGCCCAAATGAATTCCATATGGGTATAGTATACCTCAAGCTCAGTTAAAAATCGCATGTCATTTGCTCCCACCTGAACTTGCCACACAGGTCCCCAGGATGATCCCCATTTACATCCACCCCCAGAACCTTGCTTGCAAAAGGGTGGCAGAGGTCTGACACCCCCCCCCCCCCCCGTATTCCTCTGATGGTAAAGATGCACTGAGTTTATGTACATTCCTTAAGCGTTTTTCACCAAGTGGCCCTAAGAGGGCAACTCATCTTTAGTAGACTGACTACACTGGTACCTTCCAATCCAGAGGGCTATACTCTTTGGTGAGCATCCCACAATTCTACTTGCAGAGTGTAAATGTGGTCAAAACATGATCACTTGCACCTAAGCCACCATTAACTTTTTATCTGTTAGGGCAACATCTAATGTAGAATTGCCCCTTGTTGGCTGGAAAAGTTTTTGAGCTAGGACATTGTCTTCTATAACGTTTGGAAATTTCAAGGCTGTTTTAGCAGTGGTGGCATGAGACCTCCAGCATATCACTGAGACTGAAGACCCCCCTAATTACACAGATTTTCCCTACACATTATAGATGGATGGATAAAAAGGTAGTCATCCTGTTCAGGGCTGTCTGTAGGGGGGCATGGGGCAGTGTGGCTGGGGGAGCAGCAGGTATGGGACCTAGGCTGCCTCCTCCCTGCTGCCTCCGGCACAGAGCTGAAGGCAGCGCATAGCTGGTGGAGGGGTGGGCGCAGGAGTGCTAAACTTGGCTGCCACTTTTGGCTGGCTCACCCCATCCACTGGATGCAGAACAGGAGGCCATGATGGGGCAGCAGTTCAGGTCCCTCACTGCCTTGCTCACGGTAGGGCAGTGCAGCCCCATGAAACCACACAGCCCGGGGCAATCGACCCTTTCGCAACCCCCTAAGGACGGCCTTGATCCTATTCTCTGGTGAGATTTGGTGGTCTGTGGCAGACATCTTGTGCTTATCTGTGAAGAGATGGATCCATGAGATCAGTTCTTTCCTACCAGTGACTTGGAATCAGGTGATGTCATTTCTGGCATAGGGTGCCATCTCCCCCCCCTCGTTGCCCACTCATTCATTCCTAAATAGGTTAATACCTTGACTAACATTCCAATTGTGTGAATCATCCCATGAGTTTTCAGTAATACCAGCTAAATCAAATTTATGCTTATAAACAAGTAACTCTAATTCCTTTTGTTTTTTTACTCAGACTCCTAGCATTGATGTATAGGCAATTCAGTAATTTTTTCTCATCATGCTCTTTGGTTCTTTGATTAATTTGTTCACAAACTCTTTATTTTCTGCCAAGTGTCCAGACCATCCCAGTTTCTACTCTCCTCTTTTGCTATTAGTTTAACCCTTCCTGGCAACTTTGGCCAGTCTTTTCCCAAGGAAATTGGTTCCTCTTGTACTGAGGTGGTGGCCATTCAAATTATATAACCCCATTTTCCCATAGAAGTGGACTAGTGTTCCAGAAAATCAAAGACCTCCACTATTTACCTACCCAGTGATTCACTTCCAGAATCTTCTGTCTTATCTTTGGTCATTGGACAGGAAGGATCTCTGAAAACGTTGCTTGGACATTCTTCTTCAGCATGCTTCCAAGTTCCCTGAAGTCATTTATTATGTGAGAGATGTTCTACAATACATTACTGCCACTATGAACATCACCAATGGATCCTTCCTGTGAACTTCAGAGAACTATCCCATCTTATAGTGACATCTCATGGCTTGGTTGGGGACAAACTGTCTAGTTTGTCCACCTGTCTCTTGCAGAATTTCTTTTGATTCTTTTGACTATTCCATCTCCAGTTAGGATTATCCATTCTCTGGGGACAATCGAAAAAACTGAATGGGTAAGCTTGACATATATATATATATATTTTTTTATAGGTACAGCCAAGTTGCATGCCCAGGTGTGTCTTGTACATCTGTCCGTTCCCTTAGAACTGCTGGAGCTTGAGAAGGATCTTCCATGTTTTCTATATTGAGGACTTTGTATAAGAACACAAGAAAGGGCACACTGACTCAGACCAAGAGGCCATCTAGCTCAGTACCCCCGTCTGCTGACAGCAGCCAATGCTAGATGCTTCAGAGGGTATAAACAGACCAGGGCAACTGTAATGTAATCCCTCCTCTATCATCCAGTGTCAGCCTCTGGCAGTCAGTATGAAACATCTAGCTGCGTGATACTCTTCCTGCTGCTTTTCTCCCTGGTGATTGCAGCTGGTCGATCATCCTCTGTCTCCAGCCATCTCACATGCTGCTCTTGCCTCTGGTGGTTACAAGCTGCCAGCCCTCCTTACTGACTTCCTCTCTTACTGTTTCCTTTGTGGCCAGCTCCATTCTTTCTTGAACCTTGGGTTTGGATGTTTCAAAAACGTGGCTGCCTGGGAGCTCTTTAGCCTCTCTGAGTCTCAGTAGCATCTCATCTTGCTTCTCCAATCCATCAATCTTTTCCTCCAGCCCCCAGAAATTTCTTCTTGCCTCAGTCAGGAAAGAGAACCTGGCTTATCTCCTGCAGGTCCCCACCACTGTTCCATCGCTGGCTGTTATGACATTTCAGGTTGTGCTGATGCTGGCAGGAAGGTTGCTCACACTTCTTCCAAAACTCTCCTTAGCTGCCTTTGTCCACAGCTAGCAGGGCCAGGCAGCCTGGAACATAGGCCTCAGCTCCACCAACTCACCTGTGTGTATCAGACTATAGTAGCTCCCAGCTCACCTTGCCAGGAAATACCCTAGAGAGCTGGATCAGATGGGCCTTTCACCCTCCAATGTCTTCCCTGCTGTAATCCCAGGCGCTGCTGTTCCTTATACATGCTTCAAGTGCAGCAAGATCAGTACGCAGAAAAATGCAGCCCATACACTGTCCTCTCTGCCTCTCTTGTAGGTTTCTTTTTTCTGACCCTTGGGTAACTGTTGCTTGTGGCTCATTAGGCTGGCCATTGGTGAATAAGCTTCTGTGGAAGCACCAGGCATGCTCCTGGCTGTGAAGGGCTAGTGAGCTAAAGTGCAGATTGCTCTGTACTCAGGGCTGGCTCTAGCTATGAGCCAGTGTGACACTAGCTTGGGGTACCAAAGCTTAGGGGCACCAGAGGCAGGGCAGGCCAGCCCAGAAGCTGGACCCTGCCCTCCTGCCCCTCCCTTGAGCTAGCCACTTTGCCCCACGGGTGTGGAGCGGGCCAGCCCGTGGGTCAGACTGGGCTCTCTTGCCCTGCCTCTTGGGCAAGCTGTTCCCCATCCTAGGGGCGGGGCAGGCTGGCCTAGAGCACAGGCCAGGTCCCCCGCCCCCCGGCACAAAACCAAAAGCTGGCTCGTGGCACCACAACCGCTTGAGCTGGCCATGTCACTACAACAGATAACTGAGCTGGTGCAGTCTGTTGGGCAGTGTCTCCCTTGCCCTTGACATGATTGCTGGGGCCAAGTGACTGGGGCAGTGCTCAGACCTGTCTAGCTGAGGTGCTTGTGCATGCCAGAGGGACAGGGTTCAGCAGTGAACTGTGGTGGTTTGAACTACCTAGGGTCATTGGGGTTGTCATAGGGATAAATGGGAGGGTTGTTTAGGTGCTAGGGAAAACTGTCACTGGTTCCCTCCCTCTCAGTTCTCTTTCAATAAAGATTCCCTACACAGCTCAGATGTAGAGTCTGAGGGGGAATTATAAGCCAATAGAGAGAGGCAGCATATTCAGAGCTGTGTAAGGAATCGACCGTTTTCTCTAGGACCTAAACAACCCTCCCCTTTATCACTATGACAACGCTGATGACCCTAGGTAATCCAAAACACTGCATGAACTATATCACTGGGTGCAGAGACCACTCTGGCCAGCTGTCAACTCAGCTACAGAAACTACAGCAGTGGCCAAGAGCAGCCCCAGAACTAATGTCTCTGGGCTGGGAAGAAGGACAGTCTCCAGCACCTTCAGGAGGGAGGGACCAGTCAGTTGTCTGCCCCGAGCAAGCTGTGAGCGGAGTGTGGAAAAAAAAAAACAAACAAGGAGTTGTGTGGCACTGAAAGACTAACAGATTTATTTTTTGCATGAGCTTTCATGGGAGAAAATCCCACTTCATCAGATGCTTCGAAGATGGGTGAACAAACAGAATGCCACACGACTCCTTGGTTTTTTCGCTGGACTAGACTAACATGGCTATCCCTTTGGACATTGACAGGAGTGTGGAAGGCTGCTCATCTTTTTCTCTCCAGCTAGCACTGATCTTGCCCTGGGGGTTGGGAGCCCTTGTTGGCTGAGACATCAGAAGCTGTGGCTGTTATGCAGGACCTGTCCCTACTGTGCTGTCCATGCTAAGGCTCCTGCTGTCTTTCTTTCTCCCTCTAATTGTTTCTCTGTTCCCTGCTGGAGCCTCTTCTGTGCATCAGGGAGGGACCCAAGTGCCTCTTTTGTTCACAGGCTGCGCTCCCTGACATGCAGCAAGCAGCCATGGCCCCTAGGGAGATCAGGAAAGTCAGCAGTGAGGAGAGGTTGCCTTCAAGTGCTGAGACAGCAGCAGCTCCCTACAGGAAGACAAGGAACCACCAGTCAGGTAACTCCCTCTCCAAACTGGGCAGGTTAGAAGGAGGTGCTCAAAAGATAAAGTCCATCACAGAGCCCTCCTGCTCCAAGGCCAGGGGCCTCTCTTGGGCAAATATCTGAAGTAAGACAGAGACCTTAGGAAGGGGTCCAGGGCACAGCTTTGCAGTGTGGTAAAACTGCAAAACCAGTCAGTGTGACTTTGGCCCGTGCTTAAGTCCCTGTCGCCTCGGAGAGACCCCCCAAAGCCAGGGACATCAAAAAACTAAAAGGAAGAACAAATCATGCCAAATCAATCCAGTTTCCTTGTTTCACAGGATTACTGGCCTAGTGGGTAGTAAGAAAGCTGTAGGCATGATCTACCTTGATTTTAGTCAGGATTTTGACTGTCCAACATGAAATTCTCAAAAGCAAACTAGGAAAATGTGCTCTAAATAAAATTACCATAAGGTGAGTGCAAAACTGTTCTCAGTGGTTTGCTGTCAAACTGACGGGGCCCTATCACGAGCGGGTCTTGCAGGGGTTAGTCCTGGGTCCAGTGCGCTAGTCAATATTTTCATTAATGACTTGCAATGAAGAATATGCTCAGGTAATGTGATGATGACACCATTCTGGGAGAAGTTGCAGGCATTTTAGAGGACAAGATTAGATTCTCCTTTGAGACCTTGCTCATGTCCATTCATTTTGTAGGTGTGTGCACGCCTCCATGCCCAGCCATCGGAAACCTTTTTCCCCTAAGCAGTAACTGTAAGGCTGGCTCCAGCTCCGGCTCTCCCTGGAGTGGCAGGAATCCACCACTGTATATCAGGGGAAGCCAGAGCCCAGCCCCCCAGATCCTTCTTTCCACTTTGCGGCCATGGGAACCACGCTGCAGCCACAGCTTTAGTCAGTCAATTTCCTAGTTAGTTTAGCCCAGTTAGTGGTTTTTTCTCTGTTTTGTTAGGTCGGTAGTTAGCTTAGCTTAGCTTAGATCTGTTATCGCCGTAGGGCATAACGCCAGGATCTCCCAGTTTTAAAACACGCTCAGCATGTGGGAAAGCTTTTTCTATAAGCGACCCACACAACCAATGTCTCAAGTGTCTAGGAGCGAGCCATGTCCGAGAAAAATATGGCATCTGCAAGAACTTTAAACCTTGAACTCAAAAGGAGAGGGACTTTTGTCTGAAAGCCCTCTTAATGGAAGCCGCTTTCTCCCCTCCTGGAGCAATGGCAAAGTCCCTGCCTTGGTCAGCAGGGAAGTTTTCGCTGCTCCCTGTGGCTGCTCCACAGCTTCCGTGCACGTGTCTGGTGCCATACCTGTCTGGCGGCATTTTGAAGCAGGCTCCTCTTTCCACTTCAGTTGATCGCTCGGTTTGGGTGCCAAGCATCCATGTACCCAGCCAGATGGCGCTAGCCTGGGCTTGCCCCTATGGGCAGGGGCAGCAACTTCTTGAGCTGGTGGGGACAGCCTGGCCAATAGAGGGATCTGTAGAGGACACATCTGGACAGCCCTTGTCCTCCCCACTGTCCCAAGCAGCCCTGACAGGGCAAACCACCTCCCTACCCTCGGATGACTTTAAAGAGTATCAAGAGCTGCTGAAAAGGGTGGCTTCCAGTCTGGGCATGCAAGCCCAGAAGCTCAGAGAGGCATTGGACAGCCTCTTCGACGTTCTGACCCCAGTGGCCCCCTCTAGGATTGCCCTTCCTGTCCATGAGGGAGTGCTTAAAACAGTAAGATCCCTATGGCAAAATCCCTCCTTCATTCCACCTGTGTCAAAGCCATCAGAAAAGAAGTACTATGTGCCAGCCAAGGACTTTGATTACCTCTTTAACCACCGGGCACGTTGGTGGTAGAGGCAGCAAACCAGAGAGAGAGACAGGGCCAACTGTCCAAAGAGTAATGACTATAAAAAATTGGATGTGTTCAGTAAGAAGATTTATTCGACCACAAGTTTCCATTTTCGAATTGCAAACCACCAAGCACTATTCAGTAGATACAACTACAATCTATGTAAGTCTCTTCACCGCTTCCACACCTCTCTCTACAGCCCAACCAGGCAGCAGATTTCCTGACCATTTTGGACGAGGGCTTGATGGTTGCCAGGCTGCTCCTTCAAACAGTGTACAACTCGGTGGACACTTCTGGCGGGTCCATGGTTTCAGCAATATGCATGCACCACTCCTCCTGGCTCCAAGCCTCTGGCTTGTCACAAGAAGTACAAAACACAATTCAAGATCTTCCATTTGGACAACTAGCAGAAGCTTCTAGATCACAGGCCTATGGACAACTAGCGGAAGCTTCTAGATCACAGGCCCTGGTGCTGATGGGGGACTTCAATTACCCTGACATCTGCTGGGAGGCCCATACAGCAGTGCTTGGGCAATCCAGAAAATTTTTAGAGAGTGTTGGGGACAACTTTCTAGTACAAATGCTAGAGGAACCGACTAGGGACCTTGCACCGCTCGACCTGCTGCTCACAAACAGGGAAGAATTGATCAGGGACGTAAAGGTAAATGGCAAGCTAGGTAGTAGTGACCATGACATGGTTGAGTTCAGGATCCTGATTAAAGGAAGGAAGGAAAGAAGCAAAACAAAAACCCTGGACTTCAAAAAAGCAGATTTTGGGTCCCTCGGGGAACTGATGGGCAGGATCCCTTGGGCAGCTAATCTGAAGGGGAAAGGAGTCCAAGAGAGTTGGTTATATTTTAAAGAAACCCTTCTAAGGGCACAGGAAGTTGCCATTCCAATTAAGAGAAAGACCAAACATGTGAGGCAGCCAGAATGGCTTAGCCGAGAACTCTGCTCTGAGCTTAAACATAAAAAGGAAGCTTACAGGAAGTGGAAGCTTGGTCAGATGACCAAGGAGGCATATAAAGATATTGCTAGGGAGTGCAGGGATCAAATCAGAAAGGCCAAAGGACAAATGGAGTTGCGACTAGCGAGGGATGTAAAGGATAACAAGAAGGGGTTCTACAAGTATGTTAATAACAAGAAGAGGATCAGGGATGGTGTAGGCCCCTTGCTGAATGGGGCAGGCATCCTTGTGACAGAGAATGAGGAAAAAGCTGAAGTGCTCAATGCTTTTTTTGCTTCAGTTTTCACAGGCAGGGTCAGCTCCCAGCCCACTACCATGGGTGTGGCAGATGGGAGAGAAGAAGACAGGCCCTTGGTGACAGAAGGTCCGGTTAGGGACTGCTTAAGGAATCTGGATGTGCACAAGTCCATGGGGCCGGACGAACTGCATCCAAGAGTGCTAAGGGAATTGGCCGATGAGATAGCAGCACCGCTGGCCAGTATCTTTCAAAGCTCATGGAGAACGGGGGAGGTGCCAGAGGACTAGAAAAAAATTTAGTGCCTATTTTCAAGAAAGGGAAAAAGGAGGATCTGGGGAATTATAGACCAGTCAGCCTCGCCTCAATCCCTGGAAAAATTATGGAGCAGATTCTTAAAGAATCCATCCTCACACACTTAGAGGAAAATAAAGTGATCAGGAACAGTCAGCATGGATTTACCAAGGGTAAATCATGCCTGACCAATCTCATCTCCTTCTGTGACCAGATGACTGGTTTTCTTGATGCAGGAAGAACCGTTGATGTGATATACCTGGATTTTAGCAAGGCTTTTGATACAGTTTCCCACAGCATTTTCACTGGCAAATTAAGAAAGTATGGGTTGGATAGGTGGACTATAAGGTGGATAGAAAACTGGCTAGATCAACGGTTTCAGCGTGTAGGAATCAATGGTTCCATGTCTAGCTGGCAACCAGTCACGAGTGGTGTGCCCCAGGGGTCGGTCCTGGGGCCAGTTCTGTTCAACATTTTCATCAATGATCTGGATGATGGAATAGACTGCATTCTCAGTAAGTTCGCAGATGACACCAAGCTGGGCGGACCAGTAGACATGTTGGAGGGCAAGGACAGGATTCAGGGAGACCTAGATAAATTGGCATAGTGGGCCAATAGAAATTTTATGAGGTTCAATAAGGACAAGTGTAAAATCCTGCATGTGGGACGAAAAATCCCCATGCACCACTACAGGCTGGGGAACATTCAGCTAAGTAGCAGCAGTGTAGAAAAGGACCTGGGGGTCATGGTGGATGGGAAGCTAGATATGAGTCAGCAGTGTGCTCTTGCTGCCAAAAAGGCCAATGGCATACTGGGCTGCATCAAAAGAAGTATTACCAGCAGATCAAGGGATGTGATCATTCCCCTGTATTCTGCACTGGTAAGGCCACGTCTAGAATACTGTGTTCAGTTTTGGGCTCCCCACTACAAAAAGGACAGGGACATGCTAGAGAGAGTTCAGAGGAGGGCAACCAAAATGATTAAAGGGCTGGAGCACAAGCCCTATGAGGAAAGACTGGAAGCATTAGGCTTATTTAGTCTGCAGAAGAGAAGATTGAGGGGGATTTGATAGCAACCTTCGACTACTTGAAGGGATGCTCTAAGGAAGATGGAGATCGACTGTTCTCGGTAATAACAGAGGACAGAATGAGGAGCAATGGTCTCAAATTGCAGTTAGGGAGGTCTAGGCTGGATATTAGAAAAAACTTTTTTACTAGGAGAGTGGTGAAGCCTTGGAATGAGCTGCCGAGGGAGGTGGTGGAGTCTCCATCTTTGGAGGTGTTTAAGGCCCGGCTGGACAAAACCATGACTGGGATGGTTTAGTGGGAGAGGTCCTGCCTCTGGCAGGGGGTTGGACTAGATGACCTATGAGGTCCCTTCGAACCCTATGATTCTATGATTTGAGGGCCCAAGCCTGTTCTCAGGAAAGACAGATGAGAAATTACATGGGTTAAAGGATTCCAGGACAACTTTAAAAACCCTGGGCCTCTGTGGTCAGTCTCAGACTTGGATCCCGTTCCATCCGCCCGCTGCACCCCAACACGTCCAGTTCAAAGCTCAGCATCAAAAATACCCCTCCTATAGATAGAGGGAGAAGACCAGATCCAACAGATGCCACTCGAACAATAGTTCGGGTACAGAATGGCAAAGACAGAGCACATCTGGTAGATCCACCACCAGCCTGGCATTTTGAGGCTATGATTGAGGACAGCAAAATAGTCTGCCCATCGTCTTCAGCCCCTCCGTTACTCAACCGTTTGGCCCCCTTTCTGTTGGAATGGTCAAAGATCACGACGGACCTTTGGGTTCTCGATACCATTGCCAGAAGTTATGCCATTCCGTTTTGTTCATCCCCTCTTTCCTCCCCAGCTTCCCTGTCCCTCTTCAGGGACCCCACTCATGAGCAAACTCTCGTCGAGGAGGTCCAGTCCTTACTGGCTCTGGGGCCAGTACTTCCAGTGCCCGAAAGGGACATAGGGAGAGGGTTCTACTCCTGTTATTTCCTGATTCCCAAATCCAATGGAGACCTGAAACCCATTCTGGACCTTCGATCTCTAAACAAGTTCATAGTCAAGAAGAAGTTCAGGATGGTATCCTTGTGGTCCATCATCCCTTCCCTGGACCCTGGGGACTGGTTTACTGCCCTCGATCTAAAGGATGCATACTTCCACATTTCCATTCTTTGGTCTCATTGGAAGTTCCTACACTTCATAATAGCTCGAAAACACTACCAGTTTACAGCCCTGCCCTTTGGTCTGTCCTCTGCCCCTTGAGTCTGCACAAAATGCATGACAGTAGCAGCAGCTTACCTCCGCAGGAAAGGTGTCCATATTTTCCTGTACCTGGATGACTGGCTCATCAGAGGTCGGTCCAGGCAACAAGTCGAAGCTAGCATTGTAATAGTCGTAACAACCTGCAAGAGACTGAGATTAATGATAAATATGGAGAAGTCCAAGTTCACTCCCACACAAAGTATAGAGTTCATAGGGGCAGTCTTGGACTCTTGACAGGCCAGGGCTTTTCTACTGACCTCTCGTTTCACCCTGATAAGACTTAGTTCTTCAACTTTGGGAAAACCCAATGACCACAATCAGACGTTGCCTAAAGCTGCTGGGTCACATGGCCTCTTGCATATATGTGGTCGGCCTGGCAAGCCTAAGATCCCTCTGGCAGTGGCTGGCATCAGTTTACATACCATCACATCATCCACTAAACAAGGTGGTAACAGTCTCCCTCCAGGTCCTAGAGCAGATAGACTGGTGGAGAGACTCATCTGTTGTTCTGCTTGGGGTTCCCTTCCAGGAGGAGAACCCTGCAGTGACTTTAATCACAGATGCCTCTGATCTGGGTTGGGGGGCTCACCTGAGTATGGGAGTAGAACTCAGGCAGTGTGGTCTCAGCAAGAAACACTTCTGCATATAAACACCAAGGAGTTAAAGGCAATCCGCCTCGCATGCAAAATCTTCCTTCAAGATATCTCAGGGAAGCTAGTTCAAGTGCTGATGGACAACACCATGGCCATGCACTATATAAACAAGCAAGGGGGGGATCAAGATCTCATGCTTTATGCATGGAGGCCATGTCTCTCTGGGAACTGGCAGTGGCACACCATTTCCGCATAACAGCCTCTGACTTGCTGGGCCTGAAGAACAGGCAGACAGACTGCTTAAGCAGAGTCTTGTCGAGTCACCATGAGTGGTCCCTTCACCCACGGGTAGCATCACAAATCTTCCATAGATAGGGGCTTCCCCAGATCTATCTCTTCACCTCATGACAGAACAAGAAATATGTGCACTTTTGCTCTCTGGGGGGGGGGGGGGGGGGGGGGGGGGCCCATCTTGGACACGTTCCTTCTCTCATGGAGGGGTCCCCTTCTGTATGCCTTCCCACCGATTCCACTGATCTTCAGGGTAATCTGGAAAATAAAGAGAGACAAGGTGGATGTCATACTAATTGCCCCAGCCTGGCCTCGTCAATGCTGGTTCTCGACTCTGCTCCAGTTGTCCATCGCGTCCCCATGGGAGCTTCCCCTGCGTCCGGACCTCCTCTCACAAGATCGGGGCAGGATACTACATCCGCATCTGGAATCCCTCCATCTCACAGCATGGAGGCTCCATGGTTGACAAAGGAGGGGTGCTTATGCTCCACCCAGGTACAGGAGATCCTACTGGCTAGTAGAAAACCATCCAGAAGGGTATCGTATACATCAAAGTGGAAGAGGTTCTCGCTTTGGGCAATTCAACAACAAAAGTCACCATCAGAATGTGTGATACAGGACATTCTGGACTATCTCCTGCACCTAAAACAACAAGGCCTCTCTGTCGTCCCTGAGCGTACATTTGGCAGCAATTTCCGCATTTCATTCAACCCTACAAGGGAGGTCGGTCTTCACACACCCAATGACAGTGAGGTTCTTGAAAGGAATCGAGCGCATGTACCCTCAGGTGCACGACCCAGTAACACCTTGGGACTTAAACTTAGTTCTCTCTTGACGTACATGGCCTCCGTTTGAGCCACTGGCTACCTGTCTGTTAGCATTTCTTTCTATGAAAATGGCCTTTTTGGTGGCCGTTACTTCAGCAAGGAGGGTCTCGGAGCTCAGGGCACTCTCATCGGAGCCTCCATACACAATATTTTTCAAGGACAAAGTACGACTTAGTCCACATCATCACTTCTTACCCAAAGTAGTGTCAGAGTTCCGCTGCAGCCAGATGATATGTCTCCCAGTCTTTTACCCAAAGCCTCACGCTTTGGATGAAGACCGCCACTGGCATTCATTAGACATAAGAAGGGCACTGGCCTTCTATCTTGACTGGACCAGAGCATTTTGAAAGTCTTTACAGCACTTCGTGGCATTTACCAACCACAAGATGGGTTTTCCAGTCTCCACACAGCATATTTCCAAGTGGATTACGCAGTGCATAATGCAGTGCTACAAGGAGGCGGGCCACCCGACTCCAGGGCCCATAAGGGTACATTTGACGAGGGCCCAGGCTACATCTACTGCCTTTCTAGCCAACTTACCTATTCAGGAAATCTGCAAGGCTGCAACGCAGTCGTTGGTGCGCACATTATGCCGTCCGAAAGGATGATGCAGTTTTCAGGGAAAAAGCTGCTGCAGTCTGCCCGCCGTTAACTCTGTCCTTCTTCCAAGGTAAGCTTGTGATTCACCTACAAAATGAATGGACATGAGCAAGCTCTTGAAAGAGAAAAAAACAGTTTCTTACCTGTAACTGTCATTCTCTAAGAGGAGTTGCTCATGTCCATTCCAATCCCGCCCTCCATCCCCACTTTTGGAGTTAGCGGAAAGAAGGGACTGGGGGGCTGGGCTCCGGCTTCTCCTGATATACAGTGGTGGATTCCCGCCACTCCAGAGGGAGCCGGAGCCAGCCCTATGGCTACTGCTTAGGGGAAAAAGGTTTCTGATGGCTGGGCACGAAGGCGTGCACACACCTACAAAATGAATGGACATGAGCAACTCCTCTCGAAGAACGACAGTCACAGGTAAGAAACCATCTTATTCAGACCAACCTTGACAAATTGGAGAAGTGGTCTGAAATCAGCAAGGTGAAAGACAAGTGGAAAGTACTACACTTAGCAAGGAAATGTCAAATGGGTGACTAGAAATTTGGGACTAACAGATGAGGTTGTATTACTGCTGAAAAAGATGCAGGTTACAGTGGATCACAAAGGGAATGTGTTCACTGTGGGATGCCGTTGTGGAAAAAGCTAATAGCATTCTGGGATGTGGTGTCAGGCGTCAATGGGAGTTAATTATCCTGCTCTACATGGTGCTGGTGGGGCTTCTTCCCTTATGGTGTCCAGTTCCAGGTGCTGCACTTTAGGATAAATGTGGACAACTTGGAGAGACCTCCAAAGAGGACCAACAAAAATGTTGAAAATTTTAGAAAACCTGACCTGGGGAGGAGAGGTTAAAAAATACTAGGCATGTTTAGGCTTGAGAAAAGACAACTGAGGAGAACCTGGTATGCTATAAAGAGACCTGTGATCAGTGGTTCTCCATGTGCACTGGAGGTGAGACAAGAAGTAATGGGTATCATCTGTAGCCAGGGGTGGCTGGGTTAGGAACTAGGAAAAGCTTTCTGATGCTATGGGGAGTTAAGCTCTGGTACAGGCTTCCATGGGAGGTTGTGACAACCCCATCACTGGAGGTTTTAAGAACAGATCCAGCCCCACATTTCTATGAATGTGAAGAGAGTGAGTCCTGCTAGTACGTGTGCATCAGCTCTCCTCTGACCTCTGGCTGGGCCTCAGCCCACCACGTGATGAGAGCCCCTCAGTTCCACTGGCTCAGGTGTGGGCAGAAGGAAGCTGAGATGAAGCAGCCCCAACACCCTAGTCTTTGTTGTCCCATGGTCCCTCTCTCTGACCTTCCTTTTACCAGACTCTTTTCTCTGGGCTGAGCCCTTTTCTGGTCCCTAGACCACCGAGCCTTGCCCACACCTTACTCCTTGGCTTCCCTCTGCCACACTGCAGCTCTAGGCCTCCCTCCTGGGCAATTCATTGCCACAAGGGACTTGGCAGGACATTTTCTGCTCCTGATCAGTCCACTTTATAGACTTTCCAGAGCCTGGACTTGGTGTGGAGTTGAGGAAATCCATGCCCCCAGCACCATGATATGGAGGGGCTGAACCTTATGCCTCTGGCAAACTCTGAAGCCAGAAGCCAGTGCAGATACTGCCTGGGCTGTTTTCCAGTGCCATTGGCCCCACTTCAATCAGACTGCCACTTGCTTGGGCTGAGGGAGGGAAGCTCCACAATGTCTGGGGAGCCAACAGTGTGCACCAGAGGGTTTGCTCTGTTGGTGAGCCTCTGGGTCAGCAGGGTATGTTCCTGCACTGGGACTTAGAACAAATTCAACAGGGTCTATGGTAGCTTCTGGGTGGTGGTGGTGGGGAAGTAGCTCTTACACAGAGACCTGCCTGGCCCCACCCCACCAACCTGTCCATCTTCTAAGTAGTGCAGTCTCTCCACAGAGCTGAGATTCTGGCTGCCTCAGCCTGTAGGCTTCCATGGCTTTAGCCAGTTTCCCATCAGGGCAGGCTGGGCACAACACTGCAGGAGCTTGAGGCCGACGAGGGAATGGGTCAGTCAGCCTTCTGGCACAGCAGCCTATTCCAGGAACTGCTGTTGGGCCTATGCAGAGCCATTCTTAGGGCTGCCAAAGTAGAGCCCAGCACCTGGCCTGACGTCTAGAGCTCCTAGGCTGCATTGCTATTCTGCCTGCTGCTCATGTCTCAGCCCATCACACAGAGCTCTTTCACATGGCTTTCTTCCTGTTGTAGTCCCTGCAGATGGGAGAGCACTGCCCAGGAGGCAGCTACCCTCCCACAAAAGCTCCTCTAGCAACTTCAGCCCACCTGAGAGCCTGCTGCTCCCAGCTCTATGCAGCCAGGTAGTGTTATGAGGGTGCAAACAGCTTCTCCCCCCAGAGGAGTGGCAGAAAGAGGCTGTGCTTACCTGTGTGATGCTGCCAGTTTGCTTCCCCTGCAGGCATCTAGCAGGTCCCTGTCATAGCCCCACAGCCCCACTTTCTCACTCACTGGCCTGTGCTACCATTGAATGGTGTTGGACTAGCACAGCCGGTGGCAGGCAGTAGTGACCAGGCCTTGGAGCCGAGTTGGAGCTGATGGAGACAGAAGCCTTTGTTAATGAGATGGAACCTGTGTGTACAGAGCTGCTTCCTGGGTGCAGCACCACCAGCCTGCTTCACTAAAGATCCAGGCCTGAGAGTCGCTGCCTCTCTTCCTATCCCCCACCACCACCACCACCACCCTGTGAAGGATCCAACCTGGGGAGGTACCGCCTCTCCCTTAGTCATGTCTCCAGCAGCATCCAGGTTTGGGAGGAAGAGGTAGTTCTGAGAAGAAAAAGGCAGCGTGAATGATGGGCTACATCCGGGATCACCATGTGCCGGGCTCTCCCTGGTATCTTGCAGTTCTCCACTGGACCACAGAGGACTTGACTACCAGGTTAGCCCATGGTGTGACTGCGGCAGTGCTGTGCTCCTGTGTGCATCTCACAGGGGCTGTGTTTCAGGAACAGGTGCCGTACCCAGCTCCTGGGAACCAGCAGGAGCATAAAGGGTCCCTGTGCGGTCCTGGACACCATGACAGCCATCTCCATCTCTCTGGACAGGGAATGTATCCAGCTTCAGGCTCTGGCTTGCCCTAGCAGTGCTGTTGCACAGCTATCTGGCCAGATGCCCCAGCAATAGAGAGAGAGGCCTTGGGGCAGAGCTAGACTGTGTGGTATGGCCCTGAAATGGGTGTCCTGCAAGGAGGGCAGCTCTAGGCTCCCCCAGTTCCAGCAGCCAGGGCTTTTGCTGGGCAGGGCCTAGCAGATGGCTCCTGAAAGATTACTTCTCTTGGTTCATAGTGCAGCAGCCCACTCCTCAGCAGGGAGGTTCGGTGTCAGGTGCCATTTAACTTACCTGCCACCCTCCAGGGAAGCAGAAGGGAAGCCAACATGGCAGAAGATGCAGCTGGCTGGTGGAGAGTGAGCATGCGGTCCAGAAAATGTTTCTTCCTGGACGCTATTTTGGTCTTTGACAACTGCTCTAGCCTGATTGCTTTGTGGTCTCTATGCCCTGGTGGGAGTATAGGGCAGGGCTGTAGTATGAAAGAAGAGCTCTTGTCGCTGTTCCCCCATCTGGCACTTGCCTGCACTTGTGCCATAGCTGTTAGTATTGATTGCTACAGTGTGCAGGTGTGCCAGGCCCAGCTGGGAGCAACCTTCCTTATTCTATGCAGGGTGCTGCCCTATCCTGACTCAAGCAGCTGCTGACCAGGAGAGCTGGTGCTGGGACACAGGCTCTGGGATCGTGGTGCTCAGTGGAGAAGGGATGGGCACCTCAGTGTGAGCTGGGCCTGGATTCCCAAGTGCAGCTTGAGAGGATGGGATGAGGGAAGTGTTGGCACAGGAGGTGGTATGGATGAGCTATGCCTAGCTTGGAAAGGGGGCATGGCAGGGCCCTGAAGGATGCTGCCAGACAGGTAAGGAGGGGATGAGCAGGGCACAAGAAGCGAGTCAACAGGGGGGCTGGGATGGGGGGGGATAGGACTGGAGGGGGTCAGAGACCTGGAGCAGCAGGTGTCATGACAGCATAAGCAGAGTGTGGAAGCTGGGATTCTGGAAGGAGAGGCTGGGGCCAGACCTCAATCTACTCTTCTGAGGCCCTTTTTGGCCTAGCTGTCAAAGCCCTGCTAGGACACTCGGGGGTCAGGGCAGAGCTGCTCCCTGTGCCTTGTCTCTGCTCCAAAAGTGAGAGCAGGTGAGCCCCCAGGCATGGAACTGGGCAGAGTTTGAGCTGATACCAATCTGCAGGTGTCCATCTGCAGCTCCCATAAGCACTGCAGGGTCATGACCCTCCCACCCTGCCCTGCCTGTCCGAGCCGCCCTTTCAGTCTTTGGGCAGGAAAGAGATGGGGAAAGGTTCCCAGCCCATCGGCATTGCCCCACCCTGCCACAGCGCCATGACACTGGCCCTCCGGCGGGCCTGGATATGTGTGCCGTGCTGGCTATGCTGTAGCAGGTAGACCTTAGAGTTGGCAGCCTCCTTGAGAGAAGTAAGCAAGATGGGGTGCAGGAGGTTGCAGTGGAGGGACAGAGTGTGGCAAGGACCTGGCTGTGGCAATCCAGGGAAGGGGGATTGCAGCGGGATGCAGGAGTGGGCAGGAGTACTTGAAGGGAACCCGGGGATTTCCCCAGGCACCAGCAGCCCCCCCCCACTACCCCTGGTTCTCACTTTCTGCTAAGCACTGTCTGCAGGGGTGTGAAGCAGAGCTCACCCAGAGGGCAAGGCCCACTGTGCATGAATCTATCCTCAGTCTTGTGGTCTTTTGGACTACCTAGGATCGTTGGGGCTGTCATAGTGATAAATGGGAGGGTTGTTCTAGTGCTTGGGAAGCCTGTCTGTCTGGTTCCTCTGCTCTCAATTCTCTTTCAATAAAGATTCTTTACACAGCTCTGAGCATGGTGCCTCTCATTATTGGAAAATAATTCACCTAAAACATGGCAACTGGTGAACGAGGATGGGATGAGATGGATTTGGTGGTTCTCAACAATCCTGGCAACTAAAGAAAACCAGAATGTAATGTGAGGAACAAAACTTTTATTTACTGCTTGCCTGGGGGTTGGCTTGTGACTCTGAAAGCAGATCTATTTGCCTAAGGCAGGAGTCTGAAACATGTGGCCTGCAGGCCATGTGTGGCTCCTAAAGCTATTTCCTGCATCTCGCAACAACACTATCATCACCAATATTTGCAACATCATTGTATGAAAGGGTTTCAGTGGTGCGGCAGTTGGGCTAGCATAGTAGTCCTCATGCGGCCCTTGTAGTGATTTGAGTTTGAGACCTCTGGCCTAAGGACTGCCAGGTATCTGAAAGCTGATCTGCCTGCTCTAAGTACGGTGAAGAGCTAAAGACTTATAGTTTGCTATGTG
Organism: Podocnemis expansa; assembly: GCA_007922195.1. NCBI lineage: Eukaryota > Metazoa > Chordata > Testudines > Podocnemididae > Podocnemis > Podocnemis expansa. Next base: position 752,614 of record ML681991.1, on the reverse strand, counting down.
ATTTGCTTTATCCGGAGAAGCCAGAACAAAAACCTTATGGTGACCTAGTGGAAGTTCTGGGAGCACATTTTCCCCCAAGGCAACTGGTAGTTGCAGAGAGAGAGAGAGCTACCAGAGGAACTAAGGTGAATGTGAATCAGCTGTACAATTTGTAGCAGCTCTGAAGAAGCTGGTGGCACACTGTGACTTCAAGAACATGTTAGGTGAGCTGCTGCATGACAGGCTGGTGTGTGACCTGCATAGTGACAGAACATGCAAACGCCTATTAACTGAAGGTCAGTTCACCTTGCAGAAGGCTGTTGAGATTGCAGTCTCCATGGAACGCGTCACCCAAGACATATAACAGATCAGGGGTCAGAGTGCATAAGGTATCCCTGCAACCGACCCACTGGGGAAACAGGAGTGTTACCGGTCTAGGAAGCAGGGTCACCTTGCATCGGTGTGCTGGTGTAAGGAATTACTGTGTCGAAAAAGTTGCAAGAGAGGGCATATTGAATGTGCCTGCAAACAAAGGAAAGATGAGCCAAACAGAAGGAACAGACCTGAGAAAAATGGGCCGTTGGTTCGGCAGACTGAGAGGGAAATTCTGCATGCAGTAGAGCAGACACCAAGTGATCTCAGTGACACCCAATCGGAAGATGAAGAGTTCTCCATGTTTTTTCTATAACAGCTAGCCCACATACATTTTGGATGATACCTGAGTTGGAAAGTAAACCTGTTCCCATGGAATTGGACATTGGTGCAGCCATTTCATTAGTTTCTAACGCTGTGTATGAGAAGGACTTTCGACATCTGCCACTTAAGCCAACAATAGTTGTTCTGAAGATGTACATTGGAGAGACTGTTCCTCTGTTGGGTACTACTGATGGTGAAAGCAGAGCTCAATGGACAGACTGCAAAACTACTGTTGTTTGTGGTGAAGGGTAATTATCCAACCCTAATGGGAATATCCTGGATGTGGAAAATCCAACTCAGTTGGGCAGAAGTGCATCAATTGATGGAAGAAATGTCTGGCAGTAGTGCTAATGAAACATGCTTCTGTTTCAGATGAAGACGTAGGTGCCATGAAGAGAATCATCATGAAGTTAAATATTAAGCTTGATTGCCAACCAGAATGTCTGAAGGCCAGTACGGTGCCATTTGCCATCCAACCCAAGGTGAAGAAAACTGGGAGCAGCTAGTCAAGGAGGGAGTCTTAGTGCCAGTTACTCACAGTCAGTAGATGGCACCCATCATTCCAATAGTGAAGAAGGGTGACTCCATTTGGCTTTGTGGCTATTTCAAGGTCACCATCAACCCAGTGTTATGTGTGGAGCAACAGCCTATTCCGCTCACTGAGGACATCTTCACAGGTTTGGCTGGGGGACAAACATTTAGCAAGCTTCATTTGAGTTAAGCGTACTTACAGATGCATGTGGAAGAAAAATCTGAAGAGTTGTTGACTATTGTAACACATATGGAGTGGTACAGATACTGCCATTTACCTTTCGGAATTGCTTTGTTCTAGAGGGCAATGGACTAAATTTTGAGTGGCTTAGCAGGAATATAGTGCTATCTGGATGAAGTCCTTGAAACTGGCAAAAATTAGGAGGAACAACTTACAAACTTGAAAGCTGCTCTTCAGAGACTGGAAGAGTATAGTCTATATGCTTGCCGAGACAAATGTAAATTTTTCTGACACTCAGTTGAATATTTAGAACATATAATTGATGCTGATGGTCTCCATAAGAATCTGGTCAAGGTTAAGACTATCGTGGACACTCCACTCCCTCAAAACTTAAGTCAACTTTGTTATTTTTTAGGATTATTGAACTGTTATGGCAAGTTTATTCCACAGTTAGTGACACTCCTGAAATGCCTAAACGCAGGGCCATAACTAGGCCTTCTGGTGCCTGGTGCAAGTAGCCCCAAGAGTGCCCCCCTGACCCAGGCCCTGATCCATCCCAGGGCCTGATCCATCCTGGCGCTGGGGAGCCAGATCTGGCCCCACCGCCGGGTGAGCGCGGCCAGGGGTCCAGGGGGAGTTGCCTCCTCTGCCACTAGGAGACAGTGACCAGCAGCCCAGTGGGGGTTGGTTTCCCCATCACCAGGAGAGAGTGGCCAGGGTTCTGGTGAGGAGTGCCTCAGGGCCAGGCAGGTGCCTCTCTCACCGGCCAGCCAGTGCAGCCAGCACGTTCAGGGGCAGGATGGGAGAAACTCCCCCAGCCCCTGCCTGGGTCCCAGAAGAAGGTGCCTTTGGTAAAGGCACATTCCTCTTCGGGGCCAGGTGGGCTCTGGTGGTGACCCCTAAAATTCTGCACCCGGGACTTTGTCTGTTTGCTCTGCCCTAGTTATGGGACTGCCTACATGACCACCTTGAGCTGAACAAGGGCTGGAACTGGACTGAAGCCTGTGATGTTGCATTTAGCAAAGCTAAATGCACACTCATAAACTTAGGGTTCTAAGACATTTTGATCCCTCTTTACCCCTAACACTTGGCCTGTGATGCCAGCCGTTATGGAGTTGGGGGCCATATGCTCACACACTATGGCGTCGGGGAAGAGAGGCCCATCGCTTTTGCTTCATGCACCCTGACCCAAGCAGAAACTAACTATGCCCAAATTGAACGTGAAACACTGGGCATTGGTTTTGGCATGTTGACCTAGTACTGTCTCAAGTTATGGATTTCATGATGCATGGAGCATTCTTCCCTGACTCCTAGGTTTCACTTGACCTCTGCCCCACATGTCTAGGAGTATGGAATTATCAACCCAGTCTGGGTGTTTGTTGTGGGGTATGTGTGTCATCCCACCTTCATTAAGACCAAGTTTGATGGAACAGCTCCATTCAAGTCACTGTGGCATAGTGCATGTGAAAAAAATCACACAGAGCTATTTCTGGTGGTCGGGCTTGGCCAGGGCCATTGAACAGATGGCTAGAGCTTGTACCTCATGCCAGAGTGTCCAGAATACACCTCAGTTGGCAGCCCTTCACACATGGGATTGGCCTGAAAGGCCATGGCAATGTATTCATGTTGGTTTTGCTGGCCCATTTGAGGGATATATGTTTTTAATTGTTGTTGACACCATTCTAAATGGCCCGAAGTCTCTCTAATGTGGTCCACTACTATGGAAAGCACTATCCAGAACCTACATGGCTTCTTTAGTCATTATGGGCTTCCAGAACAGCTGGCAAGTGACAATGGACAGCAATTTGTTTCTCAGGAATTTGAAACTTTTTATGAAGGCCAATGGAATATGTCACATCAGTTGAGTACCGTATAATCCTTCCACCAATGGACTCACTGGAAGGTTCATACAGACTATGAAGCAAGCTCTAAAATCGGCGATGGGACATTCACCTCTTCAGACACATCTGGACAACTTCTTGTTATCCTACAGAAACACTTCACAAGCTGTGACTAAAGCGTCCCCAGCCTTCCTTATGATGGGATGGCTGTTGCACTCTTGCTTTGGTTTGTTGAAACCATGAGAAACACAAGTGGTTCAATACCAATTGCAGGACCTGGTCATCAGACATGCACTGAGAACAAAGGACCACACCTTCAATATTGGACAGCCTATCCTTGCTTGAAACTATTCTTTGGGAGCTAAATGGGTTCCAGCAATGGTCATCGCCCAGACAGGACCTGTTTTCTACTCTGTCCAGATGACAGATGGCCTGGTTTGGTAATGTTATGTAGACCAGTTGCTACTCAGTCATATCCATCTGGAGGCTGCACCTCCAACTGATGTAACTGACTTCACCCTTATAGATGTTATAACATCAGGGCATGAAACAGCTGTTCCTGTCTCTCCCGCTCCAGCTACCTCTTCAACACCTTCGGCCTCCTCCCTGGACCAACTGGACACAACATCCGCTCCAGTTCTGGCTACCTCCCCAGTACCTGTAGTCACACCACCACCAATACCACCTTGCAGTGTGAGCGCACCAGAAGTTTGTCATAATCCACCTTGAGACAGAAGGCCTCCTGCTCGGTAGGATTTTTAGCTAGTGGTGACCCCCTCCTCATGGGGCAGAATAATTCCCTGGGGGTTTGCCAGAGATGGGGCAGTCTACCCTCATCTCCTAGTTTAGAGTTTATTCATTCTGGGGGAAGGGGCTGGGCTGGCAGTAGGCAGTAAGCAGGCCCTGCTTTGCAGGAGTGTGGTGGCATTTGAGGGGCGCCAAAAGGGGACAGCGCCGTGGTGCTACCCTGATGACGTCACTTGTCTGCGCTGGCGTCGCTCTGCTGTGAGGGGGACACCAGAATCTCCAGTGTGTGGGAACATATTGGTGGCTTTTATCTCTAGCCTCATGGATCCATTTCTAATTTAATTGAGCTTTATGGTTTATGGTTCTAATCCACATGACTTTCACTGATATGTAACTTCACTCCAGTTTTGCCTTGAACTCCATTGTTTCTTATTTCTGTCAATCTTCATATGGTTTTGACTGATTGTATCCTACTGGTAACATTGTTTCCTTTTGGTAATGTTGCCTGTGTCAATTTCTATTTAGTTTTAATTAATTACTTCCCATTTGTAACAGTACCCCAATATTTGTAACACTGGCATATTGTCTCTGCCAATCTTTATTTAATTTGAATTGCTTGACATTGATGGTCTAATCTTAGCATTTATAACTTTGTTACATTATTCCAGTCAATCTCTATTTAGTTTTAGTGAATTGCAATAAGTATTCTTCTCTATGCTGGTTGTGTCTGTTGGGAAGCTTTGGACTTGAACTGCTGCCCTTTGGCATTTGCTTGGCTTTAGAGCCACACAGCCCCAGCTTGTGTGGCTATATGAATTTGTCCCTATTTGTCTTTAAGTTCTGGTTATGACACTACCTTTTCCCCAATTTCTGTAGCATTCCATACTCCATCTTGTAAATGTAGAAACTCCATTTTGTAACCAATGTACCCCATCTTGTGTGGGCACTGAACAGGCCATAAGGTGTGAATGGAGGGTGGATGTGTGTGTGAACTAGCCCCAAGCTGCCAGCTTGTTCTGATCAACTAGGTGTGAATCAGCCTCAAGCTGTCAGTGTGTCCAGCTGAAGTGAGAAGCCCACCTTAACTGCTGAAGAATGTGGATACACCCCTAAAAACAAAGGAATGAAGGATCCACCCCAGAAAATGAGCTGAGGGTCACGTCCACAACTGCCTGGTGACTAATGGTCCCAGAGCACCTGGAGTGGTGTGACAAAGCTATAAAGACTGGGTGAGATCCCAAAGCAAAAGCGGGGAACTGTTCTGCATACCACCTGGAAGAAAGGAGCCTCCGTGCGTGCCTGATGAAGACCCTGCTCCTCCTTGTGTCCAGCTTCCCTGGCCAGGCAGCTGCCATGAACCCTAGCAACAGACACTAACACAGACTCTGGCAGCAGCACCATCAGGACTGATAATGACACAGACTGCAGAACATTGTGTGGTATGCTTGGGCGCATGAATGAGCGTGTGTGGGCATAGGAATAAGTTAGTTATCAACTTTCTCTTTATTTGTAATAAGCGCGGCATATTGCCTTCTCCCCCTAAAAAGATCTCAGGTACTCATTTGGTATAACAAGTGCTGGCCCTGGGCGGGGTGGGGTGGGGTGGTGCTTTTTCATTAGAGGGGTATGGTGTTTTGGAATACCTAGGGTCAGTGGGGTTGCCATAGTGATAAATGGGAGGGTTGTTTTCATGTTAGGGAAACCTGTCTGTCTGATCCCCTTTGCTCTCAGTTCTCTTTCAATAAAGCTTCTATACAGAGCTCTGAGCATGCTGCCTCTCATCACAGGCTTATAATTCACTTAAAACATAACAGATCTCTCCCTACCAACCTTCCCCTAGGCTGTGGTGAGGAGAGATGCGGCTCTGCTGTCCACAGGGCAGTATTATACAGTCTAGGAACCCCCATGATGAGCTGGTGCTGTGCATACTGCTCTGTGGCTGAGCACTGCCCTGGCCTCCTTCTGGCTGCCAGGGACTCCTGACAACCTCTTGGCCCTCTGCAGGCTCACAACCTGCAGGAATGGGCTTGGTCTCTTGCCCCTCCCTATAGACAAAAGGAGGACATGTCCTCCTTTTTACCTTCACATCCTCCATCCGGCAAGCATTTTAAAAATACATGATTTTGACTGGCTGTTTACTTACAGGCGTTAAAGTATGCTGGAATGCCCCAGAACACCCTATTTTTAGGGGGAAGCATTCCAAGGCCCCCTAAAAACAGAAGAATATTAGATTAATACTCCGTTTTCTCCATGTGTCCTCCTTTTTGTACTTAGCTGTTGTCCTTTCCATGCTTTGGTATCTGGTAACCCTACTCCCTAAGCAGCAGATTTATCTGTGTGTCCATCCTCCAGCTTAGCCCTTGGTCCTCATCACTGTCTGGCTTTGCAGTGGGCTCCCTCCCAGCTGTTGGTATCTCCACCAGCTTGCTGTGGTCTGTGGAAAGGGGGCATTTGCTCCTGCCCTGAACGCTGTGTCTGCAGTCCGAACCTGTCCTGGTTTAACAATTGTCATGGCCCTCAGTGGCTGCCTGGTTCATCCATTACTCTTCCTGTCCCAGGTTGCTCTCCCTTTGAGGAGCTGGACCCTGCTAGTATCCTTACCCAGAGCAGCACAGGCCAGCAGAGCTCATCCAACTGTTTATCCATGTTCCTCATCTCTCCTCTCCAACAACTGGGGTCTTTTTTCTTCCCTCCTGCCCAGCCTCACATCTCTTTCTTCCCTTCCCCCTCGCACTGGTGACTCTCCGCCCAGCTCTCAACATCTGTCACGGTCTCAAGACTTGTACTCCTTCTGCGCTGCCCCTTTCCTAGTCTGAGACCTTGAGAGCCCCCTCAAGTGTATGGCCTTTCATTCTGAGCTTTCGGTAGAGGAGAGGGGAATTGCATAATTTGTCCCCTCTTACACCGGGCCCTGGTGCCTGGCCCATGTATTCCAACTGCTCAGCATCCTGCAGGCCTGCAGCATTCTGGCATCAGCATTTCTTCCCTTCAGGGTGCTGTGGCCAGCAATCTGATAACTAACAGTTAGGGCTGTAGAGATCAACAGTCCCCTGAAGATAGCAAGTGCATACAGCTGTTGGGACAACATGAGAGAGTGAGAGCGGGGTGGGGAGGGACAGGGTTTTCCAGCTCTCCACTGGCTATGCGCATATCAGAGCTCATTAAGCATCAGCAAGGTAAGTGAGAGTGGTTGCTCTTTCCGGGGTAGCACACACAATGTTCCCCCTAAGGCCTTGAGGCAGCTCAACAACTCATGTTGCTCAGGCTACCCCTTGTGGGCCCGATCCTGCCACCACCACCCTTTCCCCCATAAGCCCCCTGAAGCCACCCCACTTCCCCCCCTCTCACCCTAGCCTGTTCCCCTGGTAAACCGCCCTGCTGGCCCGGCCCCCTCCCCCTGCACTCTTATGCAGCTGCTGGGGGAGCATGGCTGGGCCACACCTCCTCAGGTTAGAGAAGCACTAATGGAGCATGCTCAGACATTCTGAGTGTGCTCAGTCAGAGCTTCTCTGGGCAGGAGTTTTAATAACTCCCAGTGCCAGAGGAGTTCTCAGCGGGGACTCTGGCTCCCGGCAGTGCGTAGCTGGCAGCCTTCCCTGCGCTGGGCTGCGTGGCTGTGCACCTGTGCAGCTTACAGGGAACATTGGGCACACGTCCATTCCCCTCACACTTTAGGTGTCTGCATGAAGTGCACCAGAGTCAGCCTTTTTCCTTAGGGCTAGCTGTCAGAGCTGTGCATGTGCCTTCCGCTACTTAGATGGCATAAAGGGTGGAGCCACCCCAACCTCCTGGCTGACTGCTTGTGACTGGTGCTAGAGATGTGTTCCTCTGTTAGGGCTCTTGGGGGGGGGGGTGTGTGCATACTGCATGTAGTGCTTCTCACAGTGGTGGTGCCTATATGTTTCAGTACCAGCTTCCACTGCCATGGTATGCCTTGCTGCTGGACTGTAAGCTGTGAATCTGGTGAGTGACCTTCACTCCAGGAGTCTGAGGGCTATGTCTGGTATAGGTTTCAAAACTGTAGCCAGGACCAAAACTAAGCAGGCCCAGGAGACTGCGTCACCTCCTGAAGAGAGCCTTGCATCCACTGTCACAGCCTTCCAGCTCAGGAGGGGCACTGAGTGGAAGAAGTGCCCCTCTGGCCATTGAGGAGATGTGGCACAACTCCCCTTTCCTGGTACCAAAGAGGTAGCAATAACACGCGTCAAAGGAACCAACCTCTGGCAGGGTGGGCCAGAAGACAAGGTAATGTCTTCAGGAAAGAGATGTTCCTGGTACCAACTTTGCCTCAACATCCTTGCTGACTTGCATCAGTGCTTCTGTTGGTGTAGTTGACCATCCCCACAGTATCAGCTGCAGCACCAGGAGAATATCTTGGTATCAAAGATGCTGGAGGGACATGCTACAACACAGGATCTCCTATGCCTCTTAACACTGGATTCTCCAGTTGTTCAGGAAACAACTTGTCTGGTACCAGTTGATCCCCAATCTCTGTTAGGGTTACCTACAAGTAACATGCGACCCCTGGTGTCATTCAGGGCTGCCTTCAGACTGTCCAGTGCCTCCGCACCTGGAACCATTCTAGAGACAAGGTTGTCATGCCATTGGTGATACCTGTGTCTCCAAAGATGCAACCAGTCCTCAGCACTGTGTGGTACCACGCCATCTGCTCAGGTGATTCACACTGTTCTCAGAGCTAGCAGTCGCCTTCTGTTTCCCTTCTCCTGGGATGGAAGGCAGCCCTCCCCTTCAACAAGAGGACTGCACATCTGGTACCCAGCAGAGGTTTCATGGTGGTCCAGAGCAGTGGTTCTCAACCTTTTGCAAGTTGTGACATGCTTGGTGGCAAATACACTAGCCCCCCCCCCGGCCAAATCCAGTCATTTTCCCAGCTGTCCATGACATGCTTAACACAGCGTGGTGACACAGTAATGTGTTCCAACACAGTGGTTGAAAACCACTGATCCAGACACACAGAGCTATGGACTGGTAGAGATTAGGCTTCCATCACCTACCAATGACTGTACTTGAACTTATGGAGATTCCTCCAGTGATCCTGTGTGGATTTAAGGGATCATTTGATTGTTTTGCATATTAACAGTAGTTCATATCTGTAATAATTCATAAGTGATATGCCATGTTTGGTACCAATCGAAAGACTGTACGCTGCAAGGAATGATTCTATGGTTTATAAGTAGGTGTCGTAGCTGTATTAGAAGTTAGGAATATCTTTATTCTATTTGTGTTTTGAGTTACTGGATTCTGGGAAACAAAGAGCCTTGTGGCACTTTTAAAGACTAGCAAATTTTTTTATCACATGAGCTTTAGTAGGAGAAAAAATCCCACTTTGTCAGACAGGATTTTCTCCCACAAAATCTCATGTGATAAATAAATTTGTTAGTCATTAGAAGCACTACAGGACTCATTGTTTGATTTGCTGAACTAGACTTTGGAACTTGGATTCTGGGACATTCCCAGACTGGATGCCTGTAACCATTGTCTCCTTAATGGCCCATTGGGGAAGCTACCAGGTATAGTGGCCCCTGGGAGAAACCTGTTGAGCTACTAGGACTTGCCCATGTGACTCAACTCCATTTTGATTTGCAGAAAAACTCCACACAGCATGAGGAGGGCCAGTGGTGATAAAAGGTAGCAGCCTCAACTCCATGTTGTCATCAGTCTTCAGTCTCCAATCTGCAACCAACACGCACCTCTGGAACCACTTCCCTGCGACTGGACAAAGGATTGAGACCAGCCCAGGTGCTGGGTGTCTATCAGAGGAATTGATCTAACCTGCAAACTCCAAATTTGTCCAAGGACTTGCTTTCTGTGGACTTAGAATCATTTGTATGTATGTGATTCACTTTGACCCTTTAACTAACATCTCTCATTTTGTTTCTTTTCTTTTATATTAAACCTTTAGTTGTAGTTACTACAGGGTTGGTTGGGAGCACAGTATTTTGATAAGATCCAAACCTATATTGTTCTGGGTGATGTGACTGGCCCTTTGGGGTCAGGAGAACCTATTTCTTCAAGAGACCCAGGGGCTAGGTGGGGACTGGAGGAACTGATGTGCAATAAAGGGGGCTGTTTATGCTTTATGTTTTTTGATAACCGGTGTGGGGAATCAGAAGCATGTTTTGTTACTAATTGGTAGACTGGTTTAAATACCCGTCAGTGTTTGGGAGATTGGCTCTTGGTTTTGCAGCTTGCCTTGACTTTTGCATATTCAGGGGGTTATCCCAGGCATGGGCATCACTGCCATTGAGCCAACAGGGTATGTGCCCTGGATAGAATAGCCTCAGCCCTGAACCTGTTTTCCCCAGCAGGCACATGCCCAGAGCCTGTTTGCAGGGGGGAAGGAAGTAAGCTGGGAACTGAGCCATAGCTGTGTGTAGCTAGCTCAGTCATGTAGCGGGAAGAAGAGGGAACTTTAAATCCCCTCTCTCCCCTGCTGCACAAGCTCAGCCTTGCAACCCTTTGTTCAAGGCCAGTGTCTGCAAAGTACTGGTAAGTACCGTGGCAGGGGGCGGAGGCTTTAGGAGCAGGGGATCCGTCCCCAGGTTAGTCAGGTGGGTCTGGGGAGCAGGCTGGGGATCATCCCCTGCCCCATGGATCAGTGACTTGGTGGCCAGCCAGAGTGGTGACTGGGTGTAAGTTGGGGGATCGCTCCCCACCCCTGCTCCAGGATGGCAGGTGGGGATTAGCCCCCTCCCCCACACCCATTCAATGAGGTAATTTGGAGGGTGGGTGGCCCGGGGATCATCCCCCAGCTGGCAGTGCCAATGATGATCCTATTTATGAATTCTACAGACCAGCACCATATGGTGCACCCAAAATTTATTCTGTGCTTTGAAATTTTGTTTTCTTGTTTGTTTGTAATTAAGCAGGGGGTGGAGAAGTAAATGGAGTTGTGGTTTTAAAGTACGTTCTTGACATTTGCATTCCCCCAGCTCATCCCAGAGTGTATATGTGACAATTTAGTGTTGCTCTTTCTCTCTCCCACAGGTACTGGAAAAGGAGATTTTGGCCCCTGGTGCAGGATCTGTCCCCCTAGGTCTGCCCCCTCATCCCTGCCCAGTAATTAACTCTGGTATAAGAGACTGCAACACCAATGATTTTAATGACACTTCCTGGACCAGATTTGAAAAGGTAGGGCCCCAGGAAAAAGCTTGTCATCTTCTTCAAGCGCTGCTCACTTCATTCTGTGACAGGTGCCTATGTGCCACAAAACATGATCAGCTGGAAAGTTTTTGCCCTAGCCTGTCTGTGCAGGGTCAGTGGTCAATGCCGCCTTTGTGCCGTGCACCCACAGTTGTATATGTGATCCTGCCCCTGCCCCCCCCTCCAGTTCCTTCTTCCGCCCTCAGCAATGGCGCTGGAACATCCTGCCCTTGCATTTGTGCAAATGCCTGTCTGATTTATGTTAACATTCGAGGATCTGTTTGTCTCCATCACTCTTCCGAGGTCCAAAGACCAATGATACCACCCAGTGCCCAGAGGAGTCTTGCACAGTCTCGTCCACACCAGTGCTGGGTTTCAAGCCCTGCACCGGCTGCAGAAAGGCCTTCCTGCTTGAGTGACCCTCATGAGAAGTGCCTGGGTGAATCCCACCAAGTGGACAAAGGCTCCATATGTCATTCCTTCAAATGAAGGACCCAGAAGGACAGGGAGCAAACACGGGGGAGCATTGGAGCCAGCACCAAGTATGTCAACTTCGGCAAAAGCCCCAATGGCACCACGTGCTCACTTGGCAGCGGCTCTTTCATGGCTCCATTCACCAGAGTGCCCAAAGAAACCCTGTTCAGGGTTGGACTTGGCACCGGCTTCACATCAGGGCGAGTCAGGGTCACTGGCACCTACCACAGCACAGGGGCGAAGGCAAGACATTTTGCCCCTTCCATTGATGCCAGAAGCCTTTGAGGCTGCAAAGATTCTGATGCAGACCCCGCCCACCATGCTGACAAAAACTAAGAAGTCAAGGGGCAAACGGGCATTCCTTTCCAGGCCCTGGGAGTCCTCAGAGCAAGACGCTGAGTCCCGGGCTCAAGACCCAACACTGAGGCACAGCGAACCTGCCCAGCACCAGGCCCAGTCCAGAAGCCCACTGGTGCTGTGTTCAGAGGTCACCCACAGCCCTTTGCTGGCACAGCACAGGTTGTCCGTGACTCCACACTCTGAGGATCCTGCACGGGCCACCCTTCAGAGGAGGACATTGACTCCCCTCCTCTCATAGCCGAAGTAGGAGGAAGGCAAGTACCCAACCTGCTCTTTGGAGTCCTCTTCCGAGCATTCCATTTTGAAGTCCCGGGGCTCCCAGCGCATGAGATCCAAGTCTGGCTCTTCCTGCGGCTCTAGTGCTGGGAGTTGGCACCGACGAACTCCAACACCGCCAGTGCCGACATCACCGCTCTCCAAACCTGCAGGTAAATGTCAGAGGAAGCATTCCCCGACTCCTCCTTGGCATGGGGACTCGCTCACCAGCTCTTAGGTGTAGGCGGCTTTGGCACCAGCGTCAACCTGTTCAGCCTTCCTGGCTCTGGGTAAGGGTCATCACCATTCTCAAAGCCATCGGTGCGACAGCACTAGGCACTGCCAGCACAGAAGCTGAACCCCGCCATGACAAGGCTCAGTGCTGCTCACATTTAAGGACTGGTCCAGCGAGTGGATAGACTAGTCCACACAGGCGGCCCCTACAGCACTGGGCTCTTCCAGGCCTTCCTTCTCGTGGCATTCCCACTCCCTAATGGCCTCAGACAAGGAAACCTGCCCCTCCCAGCACAGTGCATTGAGGGTCCTGTCGTCTTTGTCCCCGGACGAGGCTGCTTTTCAGAGGTCGCTGTCCTGCAGAGATGACCCACACACCCACCAAGAGCTCTTGCATTGCATGTTGGCAAATCTGGACTTGAAAATAGAGGTGGTTAAAGAGGACTTTGACTCCCTCTTTGATGTGGGTGATGTGGCCCCTTCAGCCTGGGAGGCTGTCCTACTCCACAATGGGGTCTTTCAGATCACCAAGGCCTGCTGGCAGACTCCCTCCTCAATCCCACCAGTCTCAAAAACAGCCGAACAAAAATACCATGTCCCCTCAGATAGGTTCAGCTTCCTATTTAATCACCCCACTCCTGGTTTGCTGGTGGTTGACTTGGTGAGCCAGAAGGAGAGACAGGGACAACAAGCTGCCACTCCAAAAAACGAGAAGGCCAAAAAAATTGGACCTCTTTGGCAGAAAGATCTACTCGACTTCAGCCCTCCAACTTCTTATCACCAACCTCTCATCAGGCGGTACGTTTTCAACCTCTGGAAGTCCATGGAGTGCTTCAGGGACCTGTTTCCACATGACCATGTGAGGGACTATGAGACCGTGGTGGAGGAGGGCATGTTGGCATTGCACGATGTGTTAATGACATCCTGGGACATGTCAGACACAGTGAGCTGTGGCATGGCATCAGGAGTGGCCATGCAGAGACCTGCTTGGCTGCAGGGTTCTGGACTCTCCCTGCAGATGCAGCAGGCCATCCAGTACCTCCTCTTCAAAGGCCCCATGCTGTTTGCAGAGTCTACAGACTCCAGGCTGCCTGGGATGAAGGACTCAAGGGTCACCTTGAGATCTCTGGGGAGGTATGCCCCACATGGGGTCAGGCACTTTTTTCACACCCAACAGTCTCAGCAGCAACAGCAACAACAACAGGGCTCACGGCAGAGGTCTTATCAGCCTTCTCAACACCACTACAAGGGAGGGGACAGAGACAGGAGCTGGGGGGTAGGGGACCTAGGCCTCAAGGGAATGGCCAGGCACCTTGCCAGGGGAGTAACACCTCCTGCCCCTCAAACCAAAGGCAGAGATTCTGACCTTGCACCAGAGGGCTGTGTTATGGTCACCTACCAGTCCCCACCCCTTGGGAGCCAATTGGCCCCTTTTACCACCAATGGGCCAAAATCACATCAGACTGCTGGATCCTAGAGACAATTTCCAGAGGCTACTCTATCCAGTTCAGATCCAAACCACGGGACAGACAACCGCCCCCTCATCACAAATCTCAGGACAGATCTCACAAGCTCCTGTTATGGTGAGAGTGCAAGAAACTACTCTCCCTAGGAGCTATAGAAAAGCTCCCTAGAAGGGATCAAAGGAAAGGGTTCTACTCATGCTACTGCCTGATTCCCAAGGCAAACAGTGATCTGAGGCCCATTCTGGACCTCAGGGCCCTAAACAAACACATGAAGAAAATAAAATTCAACAGGGTGTCCCTGTCACAAATCATTCCAACCTTAGACCCCGAGGACTGCTTCGCGGCCCTGGACCTCAAAGATGCTTACTTTCATGTGACCATGAGACATGAACACAGACGTTTCTTCTGCTTCACTGTGAGGGGAACCCACTTCCAGTTCACCTCACTTCCGTTCAGCCTATCCTTGGCCCCGAGAGTGTTCACCAAGTGCATAGTGGCAGTGGCAGTGCACTTGAGGAAATGGGGCATGAGGATATACCTGTATCTAGATGACTGGTTAATAAGAGGGAGGTGCAAACATCAGGTGAGACACAGTGTCCGCAAGACCAGACAACTGTGCAAGTGGCTGGGACTGCTCATAAACCTAGAAAAGTCAAAGCTGTCTCCAACAAGGAGAATAGAGTTCATTGGAGCCTTCCTGGACTTGGAAAAAGGGAGAGCATTGCTGCTCCATCCCAGTTTCAATCCATGTATACCACCATCTCAGGACTTTACTGTGCCATGACCACCATGGCGAGGCGCTGCCTCCAACTTCTAGGTCACATGGCTGCCTCGACAGCTGTTATAAGAGTGGCCTACCTACACACGAGACCATTCCAACTCTGACTGGCAATGGTTTTCTGCCCTCAGCAGCATCCTTTAAACAAGGTGGTTACTGTCCCAGACAAGGGGCTGGCAGAACTGAAAATATGGCAGGACCTGCAATTCGCCTTTGGTGGGGGAGGTGGTCCCCTTCAAGACCATGAGCCCCTCAGTCACTCTCATCACGGGTGCCTCGGACCAGGGCTGGGTAGCCCACATAGCAAGGGGCTTGTCCACTCAAGGGACTTGGTCAACCGAGGAGACTCTTCTCCACAAAAATGTAAAGAAAGTCAAGGCGATCCACCTAGCAGGGCCTTCCTGGACATGGTAAAGGGGAAAACAGCCCAGGTCCTAATGGACAACACAGCGGTGACATTTTACATGAACCACCAGGGAGGAGTGTGCTCCCCTGCACTGTGCAAGGCAGCATCCTGTCAATGGGGACTGGCTTTGAAGCACAATTTCACACCAACAGCAGCCCATCTTCCAGGGGTCTATCAATTGCTGAGTGGACTCACTCAGCAGGGACTTTCTCCCCCACTTCGAGTGGTCCCTACACTCTAAAGTAATGGCATACCTATTCAAACTGTGAGGCACTCCTCAAACAGACCCATATGCGGCATACCAGAACCAGAAATGCTCCCAGTTCTGCTTGCTCAGGGGCAAGGGGAGGGGACCCCTGTCAGATGCATTCCTCATCATGTGGAAGTGGGGGGGTTGCTATTATAAACATATGCCCTGATACCCCTTGTCCACAGAGTCCTCCTCAAAGTAAAGAAGGACAAAACAGACTTAATCTTGATAGTGTCGGCCTGGCCCAGACGACCCTGGTACTCAACCCTGTGGGACCTTTCAATAGCTCCTCCAATATGCCTTCAGTGCAAGGCAGACCTGTTGACGCAGAATTTCGGCAACCTGCGACCCCAGACCCATACATCCTGCATCTGACGGTGTGGAGATTGCATGGCTAAATGCCAGTGAAAGATGCTGCTCAGGAAAGATCCATCAGGTGCTAACTGGTAGCAGGAAACCCTCCACTAAGGCCACCTATAGTGCAAAGTGGAAAAATTTCTCCCCCTGGGCTAGATCTAGGGGAGTTCTCCAGAATCAGCCCCAATTCCCCTTCTACTTGACTACCTGGGAGATCTAAAGGAGAGGAGTCTCGCAACGCCTTTCCTTAAGGCACACCTGGCAACAGTTTCAGCTTTACATGAGACCATAGATGGGTCTCAGTCTTTTCCCACCCCACTGCGGCAAGCTTCCGCAAAGGGATGGAAAGAATCTACCCAACCTCTAAGAGCCCCACCCCACAGTGGGACTTGAATGTGGTGCTCCGGGCCCTTACTTAACCACCATATGAGCCCATTGACTCATGCACTCTCTTGGTCTTATCATGGGAAGTAGCCTTCCTAGTAGCTATAACCTCAGCTAGATGAGTCTCAGAGCCAAGGGCCCTTTTCTCCAAACCCCCATACGCTACCTTCTATGCAGACAAGGTGCAGCTGCACCTGCATTCATCCTTCTTACCCAAAGTGGTTTCTCCTTTTCACTTAAACCAGGATATCTGCCTTCTGGTATTCTTCCCTGACCCCCAGGTAATGGAGAACCAGAGGAGGTGGCACACCTTAGATGTCAGAAGAGCATTATGGACTTATATTGAATGAATGCGTCCATTCCTCAGAACATCCCAACTATTCATGGCAGTTGTGGAACGAGAAAGAGGCCAGCCAGCAATGACACAGTGTATCTCAGCTTGGATAATGAAATGTATTAACAACTGCTACAAAAGATCTAATAACCCCTTTCCCGGGAGGGTCAAGGCGCACTCAGCAAGAGCACAAGCATCCTCCATGGCTTTCCTCATGCAGGCTCCTGCATTGGGCAGCGCCATTCTCAAAGAAGGGAGACAAGAACTCCACCCACCATCCTAGGTACAGCTAGCAGTCACCTGTAACAGAATGATGTGAGCAGCGCTTGAAGAACGAGGAGTTACTTACCAGTAAGCGCCCTTCTTCGAGATGGGTGTCAAGGCTTTTTCCCCACTCTGGCACTCTGAGTGCAGAAGGTGGGGGCCCGCAACAGGCCAGAAAAGCCACTGGCCTTAAAGCCTGCTCTTAAAAGTCTCCAAGGCCTCCAATTCCTGGCCTTGGAGTGGTATCGCTGCCACCACCCAAATGCAAAAAAACCTCTTGTGACCCAGGAAGGCGCACTTGGGAATTCCTCCCTGTGAGGTACTGGCAATCCTCTTTATTCCTCCTTCAGGAAAGTGACTGAACTCCAGCTGCAATATGAGCTGGAACTGGAACAGGTTTCCCTCTAGTAGCTGCCTGCGCAGTCTGAGGCACGGGCACACAAACCTCTTGCCCTTTCAGGACACAGAACCAGAACTTGCTTAAAAGGTAAACTCTTTAATCAAAAAGAACAGATGATAAACACAGAGAGTTGCTTCTCTGGGAATTAACTTAGGTAGTTACAGGGTAGTGGGGTGGGGGTTGGGTTACATGTGCTTAGCCCAGAGAAATCCAAAAAACAAGCCAAAAACAAAGAAAATACCCTGACTGTGTCTAAGTAAACATTCCCTGTTCTACCCACGCCTGGTCAGTAACAAATTTAACTTATCTTTTGGTAAGGATGTTGCTGAATTCTTCCTCAGGCCCCTCTGGCCTCCTCCTGATCCTTCCAGGAGCTCTGCTGCATCCAAACAGGCCCAGGCCAGGCTGCTGTTACCATTCAAAAAGCTGTGCTTCGTTCCTATTGGCTGTCCTGGGACTCACTGACCAGAGTGTTAACCCCTTCCTCCCCAAGGGTTATTACAATGGGCTGCTCACATACTTTCTGCACCCTCCCTCCATCCCTGCTACTCGGAGTTGGCGAAAGAAGGGACTGGATGGGGGGGGGGACAGGGGCAGGGTCATATATATAGCTGTGGGTGCACAGCACAGAGGGGGCGTTGACCACTTACCCTGCGCAGACAGGCTAGGGCAAAAGCTTTCTAGCTGACCATGCACTGTGGCACATAGATGCCTGTAACAGAACGTATGTGAGCAGCCCATCCTGAAGAAGGACAGTTGCTGGTAAGTAACCCCTCATTCACTGTTCCAAGTGTTTTGTTATCAAACTCTGCCCCCCCCCCCCCTTCCCAGGTGTGACTCTTTCAGATTCTTTTTTCCCCCTCTCCTTGTTGCTAGATGATTCTCTTTGCTATTTACATTCTTTGTCATGCATCCAATCTCATCAGTTTCCATGCTGTGAGAGAGCCTCAGTCTCAGAGGTCATTGGCAACCAAAAGCTAGGAAGAGCCATTTTCTAAAATTCTCTCATAATCAAGTGTTTTGAGAGCCACAGTAGGGAGTAGGAGGGATGGAAGAAGCTGGGCCAGAGTGCCAGCTGCAGAGTCCCCTGGCAAGGAGAAGGGAGCCCTGAACAAGGCATGGGCCCCTTGCAGGGTCCCAGACCCAGGAGTAGGCTGCCTGCAGGGTCCCTTGGTGGCAGGGGGAGCAGAGCCCAGAGCCACATGGAGCAGCCAAAGAGCGTTGTGTGGCTCGGTGGCTCTGGAGCTGCAAATTGCAGACCTCTGCTCCACCCTGACCCATAAGAAATACCTGGGATGTTTCAGATCTATTGATCTATACCAGGTGTGGCCAAACTGCAGATCAGGAGCCGCATGAGGCTTTTGAATGAAAAGTGTGGCTCACGGCAGGGGCGTCACTGCCTTGGGGAATGACCCGGGGCACGGTCCCAGGCCCTGCCTCATGCCTGCAGGCCCTGGCCCCTGCCGGGGACAGGGCAGGGAGCGGCAGCCGCGGTCACAGAGTCACCCGGCCTTTGAAGGGGCCAGAAGCAGCTGCTGCTGCCGCAGGCAGCTGGGCCCCGGATCACTGGCCAGAGACAGGGCTGGAAATGGCAGTCGCGGACGGCTGGGCCCCAGATCTCTGGCCCAATCCGGCCGGAGACCAGGAGTGGCGAGGCCCCGCCAGGACCCGGGGCACTGGCACCGGCCTTCGGGGCACAGGCTTCGTGTGCCAGGTGCCAGCAACGCCCCTGACTCACAAAAGAACGTCAGCAAATCAATTTAGTAAGTGAAAGTATATGGCTATGTGCTTCAGTGTGGCTCTTGAAGGTTTAATAATCAACTTGTGTGGCTCTTGAGTTCCATAAGTTTGGCCACCCCTGAGCTATACACACATACTGCTTTAGAACTTGGCATATATGTGATGCTGCAGGAAACATGATACCAAAAAAATGCAGAGAATGTTTATGAGCATTCAGAAAGGAATCTTGCATGGCATATTTTGCATCAAACCAGACATTTACATGGCAGGAGTGAACAGCAAAATTACACAGATCATATCCCAGTGTGCTTCATATGATAGAGCTATGTGCACTTTAGAGAGTGTACAAGAACAAAAGATTATTGCCATTTTAGTTTCTTCATAAACACAATGTACATGAGCTTGCAGTGGTCAGGGGAGGACCTTGATTCTTGCAAGATGGAAGGTCCCAGTATGGCATCTGGATCTGGGAGTGCTTGCTGGAGGAATGTCCCTTGAGTTCCTGGTGAGCGCACATTCACTGCTTGCAACCAGTTACACTGAGGAGGCTGGTATGGACACACCCAGGTGTGGGGGGAGTCCATCTAGTAAAGAGGGGGAAGTTGGGGTCTAGGAGTGAGGGACTGAGGGGGCAATGTGGCACACCAGACCAGATAGCGGAGGAGACAGTAAATTTTCAGGTAAACACTCCCAGTGCAGAGTGATGTCTTTAGACATGGGGAGGGGCTGCCAAAGGCAGTGGGGAAGGTGGGGCAGGAGCACAGTGCCAGCCTCTGCTACAGGCCAGCTCTTCTCTGCCCCCTGGGTGGGGAACAGCTGGCCCAGGGGCGGAGCGGGCCAGCCCAGAGTCTGTGCTCTATTGCCCCTCCCTTGGGCCAGCTGTTCTGCCCTGGGGGTGGGGTGGGAGAGGAGAGCCCAGCCCATGGACTGGCCCGTGCCACCCCCCAGGGACAGAGTGGAGGGCTTAGGGGAGGGGTGGAAGTGTGGGATCACCCTGTGGGCCAGCCCGGCCTGCACCCTCCAGCATGGGGGTGGGGGGCTGCAGGGCCCCCCACCCCGCTCCACAGGCTAGCCCTGTTAACATCTCTCATATTTTGTTTCTTTTCTTTTTATATTAAAGCCTTGGTTTACTAAAGGATTGGTTGGCAGTGTGGTATTTTAGGTAAGATCCAAACCTATATTATTCTGTATAATATGGCTGGCCCTTTGGCTCCAGGAGAACCTATTTCCCTAAGAGATCTTGTGAGTAGCTGAGAACCTGGAGCTGAAATGCAATAAGGGAGGCTGTGTATGTTTTGTTATGCTCCCTGATTACTGGTATGGGGAATCAGAAGCATAGTTTGTTGCTGATTGGGAGGCTGGTTTAAGTACCACCCATCAGAGTTCAGAAAGTTTGTCTCTCACTTGTGCAACTTGCCCTGATTTTGGCATAGTCAGCAGGTTATCCTGGGAGGCCCAAGTCACACCATCGCTGGCTGTTTTTACTTCAGGTGCATGGCACCTGTCTGGCTTCCTTCTTCTATCCCTCTGAGGGTGGCAGCTGATGGTTGAGTCTGGGATGGGATTTCCTTGCAGCTGCAGCTCAGAAAGCTGAAGGGCAGAAGGAGCAGAAGCACCTGTCCTTGCATGTGTGCGCACAGGATACTGGCGAGGAGCTGCACTCAGTGACAGTGCCCAGCAGAGCAAGGAGGTGGTCGCTAGGAACCAGAGCAGTGAGTGGCTCCTTCACTGTGACCTTTAATAAAAGCGGGAGAAACTTTCACTCAGAAAAGAGGCCACCCTCTTCATCAGACACAGCTGATCTTGCCAGAACCATGGTCCAAGGGCTTCATGTGGTGAAGGGTCTGAAACCTGCTCTGTTCACTGGCTGCTCTGCTTGGGGAGGTGACAGTCCCCACCCTTGATGGCAGGAAAATACATAAGGCGAGTGGGTGGCAAATTAAGCTGGATCCAAGAAGACAAGTGGTGGGTTTGAGGGGTGTGTGATGTGGCTGGGTGGGAGAAGGCTGGTGAACACAGAGGAGGAGGGCGGCTGTCTTGGAGGAAGTAAATCCGAGCCCAAGGTGAATTCTTGGCCTGGCAGAGCTCCAGTAGCTGGCTTCATGCTCTCAGCTCCTGCATAGTTCTCTGATCTGGGCTGGGGGTCTCACTGTACAGCTGTATGGGGCTCTGAGCAGCCCATATGCTCCAGCCTATTGGCTAATGACTGGAGTCTGAGCCAGTTCCATCATCTGCTCACAGGAAAGAAGAAATCCAGAATGGAAGAGGCAAAAAGCAGCCAGGAGGTAGGAATTCCATTCCTTTTCAGCAGAGGAAACAGGACTTCATCCAGGTCCAAATATCATAAGACAATGGCCCTAGCCAAGCCACCTGGAGATGTGAACCTGGGATTTGGGGGCTAAGAGCACACATTTCTCTTAGGCAGTGAGCTAAAGGACCTGCCGCTAGGGTCAGACCCACAATCTTCTCTCTATCCTTGTTTGGCCACCAGAGGGTGAGGGAGAGCCACACATGTGAACCTTGGCCTGCCTCACTGACTCTGGCCCCTTTGACAGACCTGCCTTCTGTTCAGGGCCGGCTCAAGGGGTTGTGGTGCCCCAAGCCAAATTTTGACACCCCCCCACCCCCGCCCCATCTCATTCATGGAGGTTGAAAATGGTTTTCCAAAGTGCATACATCTCCAGTGTCTGCCTGCAGAGAGACTTAAAGGGCACTCTGCCTACATGACTTAAGTTGCAGGTTGACTAACAGTGCCCTGAGCTGCTAGGAAAGAGTTGAAGAGGTGGGAGCCAGCCTGATTTTCAGGGGGGCTAGGCGCCCCTAAGAACTGTCACCTGAAGCCACGTCTGTCTCTTGCCTCACAGTAGAGCCAGCCCTGCTTCTGTTGATGTAAGGATTACAGTGTGAGCTTCTTGGAAACTCCCAGCTGCCCTCTTGTTGCTACACACTGCTCCTTGGAGATTGCCTGGTTTTCCTCCTGGGTGCAGGCCCTGGCCTGATGAAATGTGTGCAACCCCACTGAGCCACCAGCCTGCTGTTAGCTTGCTTCTCTGCAGGCCCAATGGGCTGAAATCGGACTGCTTTCTTAGCAGCTTCCACAGCGGGATGGAATCTTCACTGGCAGTGATTGCTCTGGCCTGGCCACAGCTCTGGACCCCCCCCCTTCTAATTTCTGTTTCTGCCAGGATCTCAGGCTTCTGGCTGGAGTATTAGCCCAGAAGAAGGATTCTCTCTCAGCTTCTCCGCTGAATCTTTGAAGAGCCAGAAAGTGCCTTTCCTAGCATTGGTAACTCTGCTGGTGCAGCACACACAGTTCTGAGAATTAACAGAAACTGGAGCTTGAACAAAAAAAGCAAGGAGTCTCGTGGCACTTAGACTAACAGATTTATTTATTGCATGAGCTTTCATGGGAGAATATCCCACTTCGTCAGATACTTTGAAGAGGGAGAACTTACAGAATTGGACGAAAATACGTGCAGGGGAGTGTAAGACATGGGATCAGGTCATACTGCATTCATTTTCATCCAATTCTGTAAGTTCTCTGTCTTCAAAGCATCTGAGGAAATGGGATATTCTCCCACGAAAGCTCATGCGATAAGTAAATGTTAGTCTTTAAGTGCCACAAGACTCCTTGTTTTTTCTAGACTAACACGGCTGCCCCTTTGGAACTGGAGCTAGAACATGTCTGAGCAGGGATATGGGTGGCTAATGTTCCAAGGCTAATGCCCCAACGATGGTGCATTTTGTGGGGATGAAAACAGCAAGATCTAAAATGAGCCTGTTGGTAAATGCAGTACACACTGCACTAACAGGCATTGGAAGCTGAGCCTCAGACAATCAGCATCTCACCAGCATGCTCTGCTGTTCACATAAATGCTTTTAATTACTTTCTGTTCCCACATCCCATATGCTCTTGGGGGCAGCAGCGGAGTCAAGAAGTGTGGGGGAGGAATAGCTAGTGATCAGTCTGCTACCAGGTATCTTTCCTTGCTATTCACACAGCAGCCCTGTGACTGCTATTGGGCCACTTATCATATAGACTGTTGGGCGCAGTTTTTCTGAGCCTGTTCTCTGGAGGGATCAGCGGATCCTTTCCCCCAAAGTTGCCTCAGTCAGTTTCTCTTCCACACAGGGGCTGCACCCAGCCCTTGCTCTCTGGACCTAGAGGAATAGTGT
Organism: Podocnemis expansa; assembly: GCA_007922195.1. Lineage (NCBI taxonomy): Eukaryota > Metazoa > Chordata > Testudines > Podocnemididae > Podocnemis > Podocnemis expansa. The sequence continues at coordinate 729,597 of ML681991.1, read as the reverse complement.
ACAGCTTCATTAAAACAGGAGCCCCAGAAATCTGGAGGTGAATTTGTCAAGGGGCCCTGGAATCAAGCCGCAGGTTGCAGCATGTAATAGATCCTGTTGCAGCTGTAAAAACGATGGAGTCCTGGGGCACCTTAAAGACACACATTTCTTTGGGCATAAGCTTTCATGGGCTGCAACCCACTTCATCAGATGCATGGGTTGTAGCCTATAAAAGCTTACGCCTGAAGAAATTTGTTAGTCTTTAAGGTGCTCCAGGACTCCCGTTGTTTTTGCTGTATGCAGGCTAACATGACTGCCCCTCTGGAAATTGTTGGAGCTATGTTTGGGAGCCTGACGTGGAGAAGAGAGAGGGGGAATTTAAAAATGAGGGAGTCCGGCCTTGCAGATGTCAGGGGCACAGAAGTGTGGTGCAAGCAGCAGTGCAGTGATTCCGGAGCATGGAGAGTGGGAGCCTGCACCATCATTGTAACACACAAATAGTTACACACTCTGTGCAGGGAAAGATTGTCAGACACACATACAAAGCCAGGGTAACGCTGCACTCTCAGCCGCAGACTGGCCAAGTGAACCCAAACCAGACTTGCACCAACTCGCAAGGCTCTCTAAGCAGCAGGTGTCTGCTCTCCTGGTTGTTACTCATCAGGTATGTGCTGGGCATGTGGCGCAGACTGATGTGGCTCATCGAAGGACATGCCAGCACCATCCTTGTTAGGGAAGCTGCTTGTGCCTGCTTATATTGACTGGTAGGAGGAGTGGGCTGCCAATATCAGAGAAACAGGGACCCTTGGGGAGAGGAGCCATGTGATACTTTGATGAGCATTGGCCTGAAGTGGCCTATGGCAGTGGTTTTCAAATTTTCTCAGGATCCAGTTGGAAAAAAATGAGCTTTGTCTATGACCCAATAATTACGTCTCGAGCAATGCATTCTATCTTTTGCCAGTGGCAGCAGGGGGTTGCTGTAACCCAGTGCCTGAGGGTCTGCAAGCCAGTACTGGGTCCTGACCCTATGTTTGAAAACCACTGGTTAAGTAAGGTGTAAGAGAGACTCACTCCCTCGGGGCTGATCGCCATCCCTGCCCAGCATCCCCTTTTTCCCATCAGCCCTGGGGAAGGCTAGTGTTGCTTTGCCATGGAAGAGTTGGGGAAGCCATTGTTGGAAGCTGCCAGGCCAAGTTGCTTTTGGAGGTTTGTGCATGCTTCAGCAGTTTGAGAGACAGAGCAAAAGGCAGGCTGGTAACCCAGGGGAGCCTATGAGGACACAGGTGTGCTTCTGTCTAGGTCTGACGCTGGGTCTCTGCACACCCTTGGGCTGGTTCGCTGACCACCCCCGTGTCCCGTCCTGGGTTCCTGGGCTGATTCCTCACACACACCCCGGACAGGTTCCCCGCATGGCTGCAGGCCTCTGGGCTGGGTCCCTCCCTGCACACCTTCAGGCTTGTTCTTCATCCACCCCAAGCTGCTTCCCTGCACACCACCAGGCTCCCAAACTGGTTCCCTGGACTGGTTCTCTCCCTCTCAGAGGTTCCTGAGGCTTGTGGGATTTTTGCTACTGTTCCAGGGCCGAGGAGAAGTAGTTCCCAGGTGTTGGACCCAAGAACATGTTGTTCTGGGGCCGTCTCATAACGGCTGGGCAGAGGGACTAGGGAGCTGGGCTGCAGCGAGGCTTCTCAACCAGCGGTCCCACCTCAGGCTGGCTCGCCCTTGCTGCCACCCACCGCCACCAGAGCAAACGTGCCGTCCTGGGGCTGCTTGGCTCCTCGGACAGCGTTCCCAAAGCTCAGGCGTGGGCTGTCGTTTCTTGGCACCCCTGGGCTCCCGCCCCTCCTGCTCCGGTTCAGGCCCCCAGGATGCATGCGAGGCTGCCAGTTCCTGGCTGGGACCCAGGCCTGCAGCTGGTCACCCCTAGTCCCAGCAGGGCCGAGCGGCGGGGGTTGGCCGTGCTGCCGGAGACCCGGCGGGGTGACCGAGCGCGCGGCCCGTGCACGCGCGGCGCGCTCCCCTCGGTCGGTCAGTGGGGCCGGGCCGGGCCGAGCCGCCTCCGGACCCGACATGGCGGAGCCACGCGGCCGCCCCCCCGGGTGAGTGCGGCGGGGGCGGGGCGGCGTTGCCATGGTGACGGTGTGAATGGGGGATTGTGCCGCGCTCAGCTGCCGGCCCGAGCCCGGCTCCCCCCCGCCGCCGCCAGCGCCATCGCCATCGCCGGCCGCCGCCCGCCCGCCCCGTCTCCTGGCCGGGCCCAGCCGAGCCGAGCCGGCGGGGGCGGGAGCAGGTAGGGAGGCGGCGCGGGGGGGCTGGGCGCGCCGTACCGCCCTAAGGGGACGTGAGAGGGGCGCGGGGTCCAGGCCGCTGCGCGAGCGAGCGAGCGGCGCCCGTCGGCCCCGCGGGGGTCCCGGCGTCCCGTGAGGACGAAGGCGGACGGGTCGGGGCCGAGCGACTCCTCCCTCAGGAGTGTCCGTCGCGTGCGGGGTTTGTCTTGTCTCCTTTTCCTGGGCGAGCTCGCTGCAGAGCGGCCTCAGCGCCCACCTGTCCGCCCATTTCCCCGCCTCCTCCCTGCTCTGCCCTGCTCTGCTCTGGGCCGGGCGCCCGCGCCGCCTCCTTCCCCTCAGCTCCGCCGATCGCAGCCGTGCGGAGCATCGAGCATCTTCGTCCCTCTCGAGCAGAGGAAGTAAACAGCACCTTCATGGCTGCCTTCCCGGATGTAACTAAATGGAGAGGAGGCCGGAGGCCTGATCTGAAGCTGCCAGAGAGGCTGTAGGAAGTGAGCCGGAAAAGAGGGGAAAGGGGCAGAAAATGAGAGAGTTTGCAGAGTGAGATGTTTGTCAGAAGCCAGCGGGATCTCCGACCATCTCACGGTGCCTTCTGCCCCGAAGAGACCCTAGCTTGAAGGAGATGTTCATATCTGGACACCTCAGCACTTGGCCAGACTGCAGGTGTTTAGAGACCAGCCATCGAAATGATCGAGAGTAGACCTGATGTCGCTCTGATAGTAAGTGACTAAGGGGTTGGCGATGTTTGCCCACAGATGTTTGCAGAACGTTAACTTGCTTGGTGGAAAAGGCTCGAGCGTTGCATGGGAGAGATCTGTTGCAGCGTCTTCCTGATGCTGAGATGGGCCAGGGGAAGGGCTGGTTGAAAACGGGCTTGGACGGTATGATAAAATGTGCAGGCATTGGGGCCTGGGCCTTGTCCAGTAATGGGGATTTCCATCCTCTAACATGGATGATCCTGTGGGCCAGCATTCACAGTGCCTGAGTCTGGAAAATACGTGGGCATCCTCGCGTCTGACTTGTACACACGCTTCTTCAGGTTGGTTGTTTTCACACACAGATTAGCACAAGCAATTACTAGACCTGTAGGTGCTCTTCCAGTATTTGCCCAACAGCTCACAGTTTGTCGGCTAAAGACAGGAGTCTGTCTCAGGCGCTCTGCAGCCCTACGGATCGCTCCGTCTGTGGAGCCAGGAGCCTAGCAGGGGGAAGGAGAAGAGCACTCAGCAGCAAGCTGCGTTCAGCACTGAGCCCTGGGGTAGGAGGATGTGCAGGGTCTCACTGGATGGATGAGGCAAGTGGACGGTGTCGGGCACCGGGAACCTGATGACTGAAGGCTGCTCTTGGTCTCCTTTCAGCTTGCGGAGCACCCCCCGTTCCACAGCACTCCCTGCTGCGGAGCCTTAACTCCCTCCTCCAGGTGGCACGGTGCGGTCTGTGGCATGTCCCCATGAGGAACTGCAACCAGCATGAGATCTGTTTAGGGACGCTTTTCCTTCTGGGGTGCCACACTGTGCAGGTGAATGTCATCTCGCTTCTCTCTTCTCACTAGAAGTTTTAAGGCCTCCAGGGCATGGGGGCGATTCCCAGGCCCTTAGTTCTGCTCTGAAAAGCTGCCAGAGAGTAAGGGCTGTGTGCTTCTTGTGGTATCCCCATGTTTCTGCCAGGCTGTCTTTGCTCAAGCCTGCACTCAGTTCCTCCTTGTTGACCCTGGTAGGCAGTGCTGGCGTGGACTCATAACTGATAACCATGCCATAGGATGCGGCTGATGGGAAGCTGGAGTAAGGGGCAGGTGGCTCCCCAGGAAAGGGTGGGAAATGTCTCGCGTTCCTGCCACCCAGAGGGGGTCCTTTTGGCACTGGAGAATGTATAAATCCTTATTCTAAGCAGGAGAAGAGGAGACATTTTTGGAGGAGAGGGATTTGAACTCTGGTTCCCCAGTTTAGCCTACCTTGTCCCACGCAGCCACCCCGCCTTTCCTCAGCCCCCCCAATATCAGCTAGTGAATCCAACAGCTGTGTGGCGCCCACTCGTTGGTAAGCTACTTCTAAAATGATCTGCAGGGAAGTAGTTAACTGCTGACATTGAGAGGTTACATTTGAATATTGTGCGTGTATTTGTCTAATTTGCATCTGTGGTTAGCACAGTTCTGTGGTTCAACAAGTGTAGTCAGGGTGCCAAGATTAGCTGAGGCCTGCATGTTTGCGGTTCTGAACGTCCAGCGCTGGGTTTCGGAGTTAACGCCCGCTGAGGTGGGTGGGCCCCGTGGCCCTTACTGTCAATTTATGTGGTCTCAGTGGGAAATGACTTCAACTGAGCATACTTAGCAAATAGTGTTTGAGCTTACTGAGGGCGTGGCAAATAGCTGTGGTCAGTGGGCACTCAGTGTTCATCTAGTTGGTATGTGTGTCTATCTGTAGTCGGAGAGGAAGGATAGCTCAGTGGTTAGGGAGCTGCTTGGGACCCAACAGACCTTTGTTTAAGTCCCTGGTCCACCATGGACTCTTTTTGTGCGAGCTTGGCCTGAGTCAGTCCCCATCTGTACCACTGGGAGAACAGCTCTACCCTGCTGCTGTGTGGTGTGAAGGAAGGTACGGTAGAGGTGGGGAAGCACTCAGATGCTACGGCAGTGGGGTCAGATCAGTCCCTTTGAATCAGGGAGGTTGTTCTGTGCCCCAGTGTGGGGCTGGAAATGTACTTTAATGGGAAGCTTGATTCTGTAGCCATTCTGCACGGCAGGGCTGGGCATTGAAAGAGACCGGTGAGGCAGATGTGGTTCCCACCCTTTGTATTTGGAACCAGCCTGCCCCTTGAAGGCCTGTTGTTGTTCCGAATCCTGGGTTCAGATGTGCCTTAGGTCATTGAAAACGGGACTGAGCTCATGCAGCTGTGGTGCCTGGCACAGTCTCTGCTGGGGAGGGGTCTCGGCTGGACTAGCCTGCAGGGGGGTGCAGGGCAGGGCTCTGGAGCAGAGGCACAATGCTGTGGGGAGCCGAGGGCTGCGCCTTAGTACTGATGCACCTGCAGAGCGGTGCTGGCGGGGGGGGATGCACAGTACAGAGGGCAGAATGACCCTGCACTGACTGGTGGTTCGCTTCCTGAGCCCCTGAATTGTTCACCAGGAGGGGAGCAGATTGTGGTTCAGCTCCATTGCCATCTGCCTAGTGCTTTCCTCCCGCCGCCTCAGAAGGATGCTGCCATGTGTATGTAACATGAATGCGTAAGTAAACTTGCCTGTTTCTCACCACACGCAGCTGAAACTAGCCAAGCCGTTTGGACAGTCTCTCTCTCTGACTCAAGAAATTGCAGGGAGGCAACTGCTCTGGAATGGGGAGCGGTTGATAGGACGGTTTGGAACTCGGGAAATCCACAGCAACCAGAGGCACGTGTGATATTTCTTTGGGGATTACCCTGCTGGGATTGCCATGTCCTCCAGAGCAGCAGCTCTCAACCATCCCAGGCTACTGTACTCCTTCCAGGAATTGGATTTGTCTTGCGCACCCCAAAGTTTCACTTCACTTAAAACAGGGCTTGACAGATCCTGGAGGCCAGGTCACCATGGTAACCAGAAGTTTGCCCCCAGTGCCTAGCAGTGCTTCAGTAGCCAGAGCGGCAAACATGCTCTGGCACATTTTTAAAGAAAGGGTTCTTGCTCTCTCTCTCTGTCTCTCCCCTCCACCCACCACTGCTGGAATCAGCGGCTTTTTTTTTTTGGCAGTGGTGGCAGGGGTTTCGTGCACTGCCTTGCTGTTGCCAAAAGTATTGGTGGTTATGGCGGTTTTTCAGTGGTGGGGGCCCTGTGCACTCTGCATTGCTGCCAGAAAGCCTCTTCACTGCTGCATGCTTGGGCGCTTCAGTTTTTGGGCTGGCCCCTAGGTGTCCTGTGGGTTTGTCGAGGCCTGACTTAAAAACAACTTGTGTACACAGACGTAAAAAGATGACAGTGTCACAGCACACTGTCCTGAAAAATTGCTCCCTTTCTCATTTTTATTCAATTGGAATAGAAATATTGTACTTGCATTTCAGTGTAGCACATAGAGCAGTGTAAACAAGTTATTTTCCATAGGGAATTTTAGTTTCTACAGACTTTGCTGGTAGCCTGTTGTAAAACTAGGCAAATATTTAGAGGAGTTAATGTGGCTGTAGAAGACCTCTGAGTGTCCCACTGTAAAGATGTCCCTGGCTCAGTATGTTATGAAATGTGCACAGCAGGCCCCACATCCATTCGGGGAGTCTAGAGGAGCATCCGGAAGTGCCCAGCTCCAGTGGCGAAAGGTACCAGTGGCTCCCTGCTCCCCATACACCCCTTTGCCCTCAGGCCACTCATTCCTGGAGCACAGCTCTCTCTCCTGTCCTGCCCCAGTCACCTCTCAGGTCAGTTGGAGGCAGATGAATAGAGCAGTGAGCATTGTTGGGGGGGAGTGGGAGTGATGAGTCTTGCGGGGGGAAGGAGGCAGAGCAGGGTGTGGGAGAGGTTCTGGCACTCAGTCTTTGGCTGCTCTCAGCAGGGTTGTGCCATTTCTGTGGATCTCATGTTCTCATCTCCTTGTCCCAGACAGAGAAGTCCCCCATACTCTCAGCAAAAAAACCAGGGAGTTGTGTGGCACTTTAAGACTAACAGATTTATTTTTCGTATGAGCTTTCATGGGAGAAAATCCCACTTCGTCAGATGCTTCAAAGATGAGTGAACTTACAGAATGGTGCCAAGCAGAGTCACTAACTTGGTAGATCCTGTGTTATGGCCATGGTCCTTGGGGAGACAGCAGAGTGCTGCCGTTTCCTTCGACCTCAGCCATGAAACGAAGCCTTCCCATCTGGCTCCAGATTGCCAGTTCCGCTGGCCCTGGCGCTGCCTGGAGGGGTCTTTAACGAGAGGCATGTTTTTTCAGACTGGGGTGGAGTTGGGAGTCCTGGAAGCTCCACGGGCTGGCAACTTGGGGAAGCGGGTTCCCATTCCTTGGGGTCAGTTCTCCCCCCCCATCTGTGCCTGCATTCCCATCTGGAGGCTCCCACTACTTCCAGTCCCCTGCAGGGTTTGCTCTCCCTACAGAGGCCTTCCCACACAGAGCCGTAAGTGGGAGCCAGGGCTGGGGGAGGCATTTCATGTGGCATCACCCAAATCTGGGATAGAGCAACCGCTACTCCTGGATCTGCTCAGGGACACAGTGAGCAGTAGACTCTTGCCGGATGTCTAGTAACTCTGCACAGGCAGGCCATCCCTCCTGCATGGGGCCTCTGCTGCTGGTGCAGTAGTGGCTGGGATTAGCTCCTCCCTCTTCACTGAGCCCTGTGTAAACAGGTGGCCTATCCCTCTCCTCTCCTTCATCCTGGGGCTGCATCCTTCCTGGGTGGGCAGGTTGACAGGTCCCTTCCACTGCCTTGCCACTGCCTGGCTCTCTCACCTGAGGCCAGAGCCGTAACATGGTGTTTTGCTGCCCAGGATGCTTTCTGATCAGAACGTGCCCCTTCCCATTAGCGACACATAGAGCCGGTGCCGCAAAGCCACCCCTTTGATAGAGCGGCTTCATTGAGCCTCTTCAGGCCACCCAGGGCTCGGCACCGCCGTAGTTACGGCTCTACCTGAGGCCCTAGTTTTATGGAGGCTACTAGTCAGGTCTCTTTTTCCTATAGGCCTGCGTTCAGTTGTCTCCAGACCAGTTGATCAAGACAAATTACTTGAAGTTGCTTTAGTGCCCTGTAAGCAATTGTGTCCCATGGTGTCTGCCTCACAGCACTGCCTCTCCATTGCTTCCTCGGGCCCTGGGAGCTTCTGCAGAGTACTGGCAGCTGGGTCGGGTGTTCTTCCTGCCTTGCCTCTGGCCTGGGGTCACCCTATAGGGCAGTCACTGTGGGACCTTTCAGCATAAGAACAGGGTCTTGGATTCATTTTGACCTCCCTCCGTACCCTTCTACTGGCATTCTGAGAAGAATGAATGCTTCAGACTTGCCACTGGTTCAGTCTTACATCAGGAAAAGACTTCCCCTAAGGAAATCGAAAATCAGGAAAAGATTCCCCTAAGTCAGGAGAGCAATAAGCCAATGAAATCTGAGCTCAGTGTGCAGCTGCAGTCAGGAAATCCACTGAGATATTGGGATGCAAGAAACTAAGAGAATATTCTAGTGCCATTATCAAAATCCACAGACAGCTCCCCTGAGCCAGTGCATCTCAAAACGGTGGGACAGGGCTTGGAGGGGTTCGGTGGCGGGTGAGAAGAATCAGAGGTTTGAGAGACCGTATGGCTAGAATGAGAGACACCAGTGGGGCTGATGAAAGAACAGACAAACAGAGGGCTGAGAGAGAGGGGTCCAGAGGGCTGAATGGTTTGGAGAAGAAAGATTAGGTTTCCCTGTTGACCCTTGCTCACAGGGCTAGTGAGACCAAGGGCTAGTGCAGGGACACTGAAAGGTAGCACTCTTTGACGGAGACAAGGAAATGCTTTCTCACGTATCCTATGATTGACCTGTGGAACTCACTGCCATAGGGTGTCACTGAAGCTGTGTGCTTCACAAGGCTCAGAAGACAATTAGACAGTGATATGGTGACAGGCAGAGTTCCAATAGGTCAGACAGAGAGATGCGAGTCCTCATTCTTCAGGGCACAAGACAAATGCCTGCTGGTGGGTGTTCATTAGAAGCTTCTCTGTCGGGAAGGATGTTCTGCTCAGGGGTGTGGACTCAATAGCTGTGTTGGTCTGGTAGGTCCCTTATTTCTGTTTCAGAGCTGTGGGGATGATTGGTCTTGTTCCCAGGGGTGGAAAAACAGAAGAATGAGTCTCAGGCCCATTTTTTGGGGAGAGGAGAATGCCCCTCGCAGCAGCTTGGCTGCCTCTTCCCAGAGCCAGGCAGCCAGAGACAGAACCTGTCCATGTCCTTAGTGCAGCTACCTTGGGTCTTCCAGGCCTACGTATGGGACAGGACCCTTCTGTCTCTTCTCTTTTCTGCCTTCCTCTTGGTCTCTGTCAGCGCTGGGCCCCCATCATGGGAAGCAAGGGGCCTTGGGGTGAAGTGCTGTCTGGTCCCAGGGGAAGTCTGTTTCTGGGGGTCGTGAGAGCCTCCCGAGAGTGCTTTTCGTTCATATTCAACCACAGAAATGACTGTTGTTTACTGAAGGCATTTACTGAAGCTGTGCTGTGCTGGCAGTGGCTGCTCTCCCCTCGGTTTCAGGGGAGCTGCTCAGGTCTGGGCCTTGGGGTCACAGCTCAGCAAAGAGCACACACTGTCCAAGGGCAGCCGGTGTTGTGTGTCCTGCAGGAGACTGAGCCGGTGGTTGTGAGCCCCTTCCACCGAGGGGTGGAAGGTGGGGTTGGGGAGAAGGGGAGACAGATGCAGTGGGGGAGTGAGCAACAGTGAGTTCTTCAGCCACCTGTGCCTCGTTCAGGAGCGCACGAGTGTGAAATCCAATTTGTAGATGCAAGCTGTGGCTGGTGAGGAACACGGGCCGCTGGGTCTGCTGGGAGCACTGCAGCCTGTATGCACAGTGTATCCTGCCTGCCAGCTCTCGAGGAGGCTGACGTCACCTCGGCGAGCAGTGGCTGCTGCAGGACATGTCTGCTTGAAGTCTTGTCAGGTTCTCCCCTGGTGTGGAGCCTTCCACCTCCAGGCGGGAGCTCCCTGCCCTTGGAGCCGAGCTCCTGCTGCACTGGCGCCTGCTGGAAGCACCTGCTAGATGCTCCACTGTGTCTCCTGCCCGTGGCCTGACGGGCTGAGGGGCAGCACTGGTAAGAGGGCTGAGATTCTGCCCAGCCTGTGCTGAGGTGTGAGGGCTGCTGGGCTCCACGGTGAGTGTGAAGCTGCACCGTGTGCACTAAGGGCAGGCAGGGATGCTGGGTGGCAGCCGACCTCTCCCTCCCGCTAGGCTGGTTCTGTTGCTGTGCTCCTCGCCTGGCCTGGCATTTCACAGCGAGTTTGTCAGCGAGAGGAGGCTGGGCTGGTGCCACAAAGGTGAGGGCAGGTTCATGCTTCTCCTGGGGGCATTTGTGGCAGGGTGGGGGGAGTGCTCACATCCTGCTGTTCTGGGGCACTGGGAGTGGGAGATGTCCAGAGCTCTAACCAGACTCCTAGCTCCACACTGCAGGGCAGCTGCTTCTGCCTTCCCATGGTGCTCTGGTGGGCTCTGCCTGTGCCAGGGACCCACTGGTCTGGGGGCAAGAGGTGCTGTCTCCACTGCCCTCCTGGCAGCAAGAGAGGCAACCTTGGCTGGACCCGTCTCAAGGAGAGCAGCAGCTTGCCTGAGCACAGGTGGAGCCTAATAGGTCACTGAGCAGGCTCTTTCCGCAGCAGACACCTGTCTGAGTGCAGGAGGAGGGCTGGGGAGGGACCTGGGCTAAGGCAGGTCATGTGGCTCTCCGTCCCTGAACACTGGGAAATATATTTTCATGCAGCCAAACGAAAGGCTGAACAGCTACTCACAGAAAATGTAGGTCATGCTTCTGAGTTGTGGTCTGTATCTTGGAATACAGCAGCACTGCAAAGAGTAAGGGTTGTGGGAGATAACTGGTGGACCATGAGCACCTAGGGCAGGCTACAGGGGTGAGCCCTGTCCTGGGAGGAAGAAGAGAGCTTTAAATGGGACAGAGTAGGAAGATGAAACTGCCTCCGTATACAGCATTATGAGACTGCCACTGCTGGCTATTGGGCCTGGTTCTGGAAGCCCTTCCCTGTAGCAAGAGACTAGAGAAGCTCAATCTCTCTAGTTTTCTCCAGAGGTAAAGGTTGAGTTATTTGATCTCAGACTTCTGGCTTGGGTGTGCGAGTAGTCCTGTGCTCCCTTCTGGCTTCACAAAAAACACCCATGTGAGGAGGAGACAGAAAAGGCATTATACTGTCCCAGGGCTGGCCTGGTAGCTATTCATTATCCTGCATGAAACTGAATGGTCATTGGGCCAGGGACAGTCAGGGTGCCCAGCTTTGATGTGCAAGATTGAGTTCAAATCCCTGCTCTTCTGACTAATGCTTTATACAAAATGGAGCACTCTCAACAGGAGAGACCAGGAGCCCCACACTAGCGTAGCCCATCACTTAGTAGCTAGGACACACTCCTGGCATGGGGAGGCCCTAAGTTCAAATCTCTTCTCCTCTGGGAGAGGGGGAAGTTGAACTGGAGTCTCCAGCAGCCCCACTGGGTGTTCTAGCCACCTGGCAAATGATCTGATCCTAAAGGAAGGCCCCCTTGCCCCTTCCAGGGCCAGAAGGGGCAATTGTGATCATCTAATCTGACCTCCTGCATAATGCAAGCTAAAGAACTTCTCCAAAATAGTTCTACCTCCTCCTACTCTCCCTGCCTCCAGGCATTTTGTGAGCCTCGTTTGCTTTGCTGAAAATGTCTGAAATTGAAATGAAAAATTTGAGGTTGAAACGTTTTGTTTTGACATTTCCAAAATGTTTTGATTTTTTTTCAGCTCACTTGAAACTGTTCAGTGACTCAGTGTGGACTGGTGAATAGTTCCATGTTATCAAAACCTGTGTTTTTCAGTGGATAAATGAGTGGCTGGAGAATACCCTATCTGCTCTAGTTCTGGCCTAGCTACAGGAATTTGGCCAGGGGGGCGTCTTTGGCCAGTGGCTGTTGGGGTCAGACTGATCCCTTTTTTCTGTCTCTGACTGACGCGTGCGGCCAGCAGGGCATTGGCTGGATGTGGAGCATGCCAGCTGCTGTTGCTACAGGGGCCTGTTTGGGTATCTGATGACCTTGGCGTGGCCAATGGGAGCTCCTGTTTACCCTTCCCTTGGCCATGGCATTTCCTCTGGTGCCCACTGCGAAAGCTGGCCTCCAAGCTGTTTTCCCTCTGCTATGTCTCTGGCTGCTGATGCCCAGGGAATGTTCATGTGTGGGGAAATTAGAGATGTGCCAAAGGGATGGGACAGTTGTCCCTCCTGCCACCCACAGCCCAACCGGAATCCCCTGGCAGTGCTGCAGCAGCCCAGCCTCGGGACTGAGGACAGGCCATGCATTTTATTTTACACTGACAAGGGCAGGCTTTCCCTTGTGCTGTGAGCAAGTGCTGCAGGTACTCCGGCACAGAGAATGGAGCAGATGACCTGTGCGGGGTGTGAGCAGAGCCACACTGGGGAGCCAGTGGGAGAACAGGTCAGCAGCTCATTTGCAATCAGTCTGTTTTAACTCCAGCCCTTTAGCTGTGCGTCCATAGTGTGAACCTGCTGCCTCCGAGCACGCTCTTCAGTCGCCCTTGTGACCGGAGCTGTTAACAAAGAAAGGGTGGTGCCAGTGATGACTACCCGGCTGGGATTGCACAGGGGTTCCCTTCCAATGGCTGCTGTGCATACTGGAAGGATACAGCTTGACTGTTTGAAAGCAGCTAGGTACCTTTGGGTAGGGGAGCTTCAGACCGCAAGTTACAGATGGCCAGTCTCCCCTTCATTTGGAGACTCCCCATTAAAACCGTGGATGACACGTGGCACTCTGGAGCCTGCCCACAGCAAGCCAGTCACCAAACCCACATACTTATCTCTATGGCAACAGCAGACGTTTAAAATACCTGAAAACTGATTAACTTTGTAGAGTGATGGCAGGGCAACTTACAACCTTCCTGCTGCCCCTAGCAGAATGACACAGAAGAATACCGTGCAAGTGTCTGTATTTGGGGGTTTGATGAGTTCTGCATCCATGTAGCTAGCTGCTCAAAAGGTCAAGGCTGCGCTGCGTCGTTTACAAGTGACAGCAGGCAGCAGGTGCTATTCTGTGAGCTGGGGTACCCCTCTGATTGGGGCACCTTTAGCGTGGCTGAGTCTGTTGGTAATGGCACAGGATCGCGTTGACCCTCGGGGGTGGTGGTGAGTCACTGGTGGCGCTGGGGTTAAGTTGACCCTGGTGGTGGTGGGTCGCTAGGAGTGAGGGGGTGCATTTTGACTGTGGGAGTGGTGGGTTGCTAGTGGTGCAGGGGGGGTGTTGACTGTGGGAGGGATTACTAACAGAGGGGACATGTTGACTGTGGGGGTGAATCACTAATGATGTGGGGGCATGATGCCAGTGGAGGTGGTGGGTCACTAGTGGTGTGGGTGTGCGTTTTGACTGTGGGGGACAAGCTGACCATGGGGGCAGTGAGTCACTAGTGGTGCGGGTGATGCATGTGCATGCTGTCTGTAAGGAAGGGGGGTCCACACACATTGGCAGGGGTTTCAGTCACTAGCAGCACGGGGGGGATGCATTGGCCATGGGCAGGCGGGTTTGTCAGTCTCCACAAATGGGAGCCGTGTGTGTTGGCATTGGCTGGTGGTGGAGGGGGGGCAGGCGCTGTTCTCTGGGTTGTCTGGCTTTTCAGGGGTGCTTTATTTGATAGCATGCTGGGTAGAGAGGAGGTCGTCTGGGTGTGAGTTTGGTGCCAAGCAGGGCAGCTTTGGTTTCCCATAGGGTGTTTTGGAGGGTCTCTGTTGTGTATGCAATGGTATGTGCTAGGGCTCTGGCTTTGTCTTTTCCCATTCTTGTCCCTTAAGAATCCTAGGTGAGTATCACATGGTGTTTGAATAACTTCAGGCTTTACAACCCCTTGCATCTGATGCTCCAGAGGATGCGGAACCAGGGCACCAAACATGCGAGGAGAAGGTACTGGTCAGTGTGATGCTGTCTGTATCTAGGGGACTGGTTATGATTATGTTTCATATTAGTATTTCATATTTGTAAACTAGGGGCCAAACCCCCAAACCACTGACGGGGGCTACTTAAACCAGTCTCCCAATTAGTAACAAAACATGCTTCTGACTAACCACTCTGGTCATCACCAAGCATAATAAACTAGAAACAGCCCCCTTTCTGCACATCAGATCCTATGGCCCCCTCTAGCCACTGGGCCTCTTTAAGAAATAGGATCTCCTGACCCCAAAGGGCCAGCCACATCACCCAGAACAATATAGGTTTGGATCTTACCCAAAATACCACACTGCCAGCCAATCCTTTAGTAACTACAACTAAAGGTTTAATATAAAAAGAAAACAAGCCACATATGAGAGATGTTAAAGGGTCAAAGTGAATCACATACATACAAATGATTTTGAGTCCATAGAAAACAAATCCTTAAAGATCTTGTAGTTTGCAGCAGCTGGGTGGGCCTCAGTCCTTTGTTCAGTCCCAGAAGAATAGCTCCAGAGGCAGGTGTTGGTTGCAGATAGACCAGAGACTGAAGACTAAAGACAAAATGGAGAATGGGTGATGGCCTTTTATCTCAGATTCCTTGCCAGATCCAAATGGAGGTGGGCCACATGGTCAGTCCAGGTAACTGGTCAAACAGGTTTCTTCTTGGGCCCACTGTAACTGGGAGTTCCCTCCTGATGATCCATAACATGCAGTAGTCTGACCCCCGCTGAAGATATTCACCATGGATATTCATCCTAACCAGCTACCCCTAGTGACAAATCTCCTATTCCTAAGCAAGCTCCTTTTGACAGTAACCAAAGACCACCAGTATCCTAGACATGGCACTCTCTGGATTCAGGCCAGGTCATGGAACTGAAGCCTCTATAGTGCAGTGGTTGTCAAGCCACAGGTCACAACACAGTACTAGGTTGCAGACCTGTGGTTACTGGGTCGTGGCACTCTGACTGGGGAGGAGCAGCGGGGGAGAGGAAAAGGTGGGAGCTGGAGCTCTGAGCGGCTGACATCCAGGGGTAGCCTCCCTCAGAGGCACCCAGCTCGCTTCCCCCGGTTGCTACAGACATGCTCTGCAGCCCGGCCCTACTGCCACCCTGGCGCTGCTGTGAAGTGCTCCCTCTGGTACCCGCGGCTCCCTCCCGGCGGCTGACGCAGCATGAGTGGCTCAGCTCGGGACCTCCAGTGTGTGGGCTGCCTAGTGTCCTGCAGGGTTGAGCTGCGTTCCAGGAGCTGGGAGGGCTCGGAGGCAGCTGGAGCCCTTGCGCCATGCGTACCTGATTCCTGCCCAACTCCCTCTGCCCTGCATGTCCTGTCCGCATGGCAGTGGCAGCAGGGATGAGCAGCGGGCAGGGCAGAGTGGCGCTAGTCATGCAGGGAGTCAGGCAGCTCAGGCATGTGTGGGGCAAGCACTCCAGCTGCCTCCAAGCCCTCCCACCCCTGGAACGCAGCTCAACCCTGCAGGACACTAGGCAGCTGACACGCTGGAGGTGCGGAGCTGAGCTGAGCTGAGCCGGGAGCCAGGAGGGAGCTGCGGGCACTGGGGCAAGGCAGCTCTTTACAGCAGCTGACCTGTGCCGCACCTGGGAGGGGGGCAGCTGCCCCTCACTCCCCTGCTGGCTGGATCCTGAAGAAAAAAGTTTAACAACCACTGCTATAGAGGATAGAGGACAGACACCAATTCTCATCCTCTTGGACACCTCTGCATCTTTTGAGACGGTTGACTGTCTTGCCTGAGGGAGGTGGCAGGGTCCCCAGCAGTTCACTAAAATGGTTTGAATCCTTCCTCACAGGTAGCACGCTCTGGCCAGACTGGCTCAGACCAGTGGTCCTTTTAGCTCAGTAGCCCAACACCTGGCAGTGACAAGTGCCGGAACAGGGCAGTCATGAGGTGATCCATCCCATCATCCAGTCCCAGCATCTGGCAGTCCGATGTGTTAGGGACACACACAGCTTGGGATTGTATCTCTGCTCATCCCGGCTAACAGCCATTGATGGTTCTGGCCTCCACGAACTTACCTAATTGTTGTTTGAACCCAGTTGTAGTTTTGGCCTTCACAGTCTCTCCTGGCAGCAAGTGGGTTGACTATGTGCTGCATGAAGAAATGCTTCCTTTTGTTTTTTGTAAACCTGCTGCCTATTAATTTCGTCGAGTGACTCCCTGGTTCTTGTATTAAGCGAAGGAGTAAATGACACTTCCTCATTCACTTTCCACGCCAGTCATGGCTTTGTTGTCTTCTATCATAACCCCCCTTAGTTGTCTCCTTCCCAAGCTGAACAGCCCCAGTCTTTTTAATCTCTTCTCATATTGAAATTGTTTCATTCTTGTAATCATTTTTGTTGCCCTTCTGTGTACCTTTTCCAATTCCAATTTATCTTTTTTGAGCAGGAGAGTGGGGGTGGAGAACCAGAACTTCACACAGTATGCAAGGCATGGGCATACCATGGATTTATACAGTGGCATTATGATATTTTCCATCTTATTACCTATTCCTTTCCTACTGTTTCCCAAAATTTTGTTAACTTTTTTTGACTGTTGCTGTGCTTGTAGTGGACATTTTCAGAGAACTGTCCACAGTGACTCCAAGATCTTTTGATGAGTGGTAACCGCCAATTTAGACTCCATCATCTTGTATGTGTAGTTGAGTTTGTTTTCCAGCATGCATTATTTTGCATTTATCAACATTGTCTCTTACCTGCCATTTTGTTGCTTTGTTGAATCTTTGCAGTTGGGTTTGGACTTAACTATCTTGAGTAATTTTGTATCGTCGACAAACGTTGCCACCTTGCACATCATTTATGAGTATGTTGTACAGCACTGGTTCCAGTTTCCATAGGGGACAGTGCTATTTATCTCTCTCCATTTTGAAAATAGACCATTTATTCACATCCCTTTGTTTCCTAGTTACTGATTCATGAGAGGACCTTTCCTCTTACCCTGTGATTGCTCACTTTGTTTCAGATCATTTTGGTGAGGGAGTTGTCAAAGGCTTTCTGAAAATTCAAATTACTATATGCACCGCGTCACCCTTCTCCCTGGAGAAATGGTCTGAAGTAAATAGGATGAAATTCAGTAAGGATGGATGTGAAGTACTCCACCAAGGAAAGAAATGGAAATGACTTCTTGGGAAGAGACTAGGTGAGGGTGGGGTGGGGTGGGGTGGGGTGTTGAGATAGTGTCATAATGGATCGTAAGCTAAATTTGAGTCAATAAAATGTAATGTTTTAAAAAAGAAAACATCATTGTCAGATATATTAATAGGAGTGTTGTAAGCAAGGTACAAGAAGAAATTCTTTTGCTCCACTTCAGGCAGATTAGACCTCAAGTGGGTTGTTGTGTTTAGTTCTAGGCACACTTTGGGAAAGACGTAAATGAATTGGAGAGAGTCTAGAGAAGAGCAACAAAAATGATTAAAGGTCTAGAAAATATGACCTATGAGGGAAGATTGAAACAATTAGGTTTAAGTAGTGTGGAGAAGAGAAGACTCAAAGGGGATATGATAGCAGTTTTCAAGTACATGAAAGGTAGTTACAAAGAGGAGATAGAAAAATTGTTCATGTTAGCCTTTGAGGATAGGACAAGAAGCAATGGACTTAAATACAGCAAGGGTGGTTTAGGTTGGACTTTAGGAGAAACTTGCTAAATGCCAGGGAAGTTAAGTAGTGGGATAAATTGCCTGGGGGTGGGTTATGGACTCTCCATCAATCTGAGCATTTTAAGAGCAGGTTAGACACACACACGTCAAGGATGGTTAAGAATGATAATATTTCATCCTGCCTTGAGTGCTGGGGACTGGAGTAGAAGACTTCTTGAGGTCCCTTGCAGTCCTACGATCCTGTGAGTCTGTGTCTGTTGACCCTCTAATAGTCAGTGGTTCCCAATCTTTTCTCTGCTGTGGCGCCCCTTGATACCTTTAATTATTTTGAGACAATCCAGAACTCTCAGTAGTTTTTCAAAAAATTTAGTGGTGCATGTGCTCAGGCCTGATGGCATACCTGTGTGATGTGGCAGAGTGGTTGGGAAACACTATTAGATAATCATTGATGTATCATGATTTTTCTTTACCAATGTTATATTGACTCATCCCCCATAAACTGGGTTTATCTTTTTGTAATAATTCTGTTCTTTACTAGAGCGCCAATAAATTTATTTGGTACTGAAATTAAGTTTACCAGCCTGTAATTCCCAGGATCACCTATGGAGCCTTTTTTAAAATTGGTGTCCTATTAGCTATCCTCCAATCCTGTTACAGAAGCTGATTTAAGTGATAGGTTACATAACCGCAGTTAATAGTTCTGCAATTCCATGTTTTGAGTTCCTTCAGAGCTTTTGAGAGAATACCATCTGGTTCTGGTGACTTATTGCCATTTAATTTATTAATTTGTCCCAAAGAAAGCCTCCTCTATTAACACCTCAATCAGAGACAGTTCCTCAGATTTGTCACTTAAAAGAATGGCTCAGATGTGGGAATCTCCCTCACATCCTTAGCAGTGAAAACTGATGAAAAGAATACATTTAATCTCCCTGAAATGGTCTTGTCTTCCTTGAGTGCTCCTTTAGCACCTTGTTTGTCCGGGGGCCCCACTAATTCTTTGTCAGGCTTCTTGCTTCTGGTGTACTTTCAAAAACTAACAGTTCCACCCACCCCAAATCATTTACTAGTTGTGCTTCAAATTCTTTTTTGCCCTGCATAATTATACTTTGACATATGACTTGCCCGACTTTATGCACCTTTCTGTCTTCCTCAGTTTCCCATCACTGTTTACCCAGCAAGAAATGATGGGAAATTGCACTTCCACCACCAACCACTCATCTGTGGAGTCCTACAGAGATCAGTTTTCTCTGGCCTTATTCAACATTCACTTGGAGCCAGTAAATCAGAATATTTGGCTCAGGTGCCAGCAGTATGCAGGTGGCATTCAGCAGTGCCCAGCCTTCATCTCATACAGTCACACTAGCAGCACCAGGATGGCCCAAACCTTGGCTGCGGAACAGCTGGTTGAAACTGAGGTGAAGCAAAGTGGTGCTGGTGGGCAAAGGAGAGTATCTTGAGGCATTTACAACTGTGAGGGCATCTCCTTCAGCTGAAGGTTCATCTCTATAACTTGTCAAGTTGTAGTCAGAGACTCTTGAATTCCTTGCTGACATTGAGGACTCACAGAGCAATACCTGCAACCAATGCTGTCCACGATGTCCAGCTGGCTAGAAGACTCCATCCATCCTGGTAGACAATGAGCTGGCCTTTGTTGGGTGTACCTTGGTCACCTCGTCTGGTCTGCAGCAATACAGTACAGCTCAGACAGAACCCTACAGCATGACTCCTTAGCAGCACAGGCTATGTGAGCAAGTCGCACCAGTGCTCTGATCTATCCATGAGTGTCCCATAGAGTACAGAGTTGAGCTGAAGTTCACAGCACTTGTTTTCAAAGTGCTCTTTGGCCTGGGCCTAGGTTAGCAAAGAGAGTCAAAAGTTCTTGGATAAGGCTGTGGCTAAGAGCTCTGGTCCAGTGAAGCTCTCTACAATAAGGGTAAAGGTTGTCTTTGGGAGACAGAACTTCTCTGTGGATGGTTTCAGATTGTGCAATGAACTTCCGCAAGGACTATGGCCATTTCAAACATCTACATCATCTTCTCCAGATGCCTTGAGCACTTCTCCAGCCTGCCTTCTCTTACCTATGCTATGTCAGTCACATGAGCTGACCCCAAAAGCAAACACTGCTGCAGACCCAGTGGGCGAGGAAGAACCACATGTGACAGTCATGTCACTTTGAAGAGCCACAATAATGATTTGAGGGCTGCAGAAAATGTCTGGCTGTGAGGAACTTAAAGCATCAATCAGCAAGAAGATCAAGAGATGACTTACATGCTGTGATCAAGTACCTTCACAGGGACAAAATATCATGTACTAACAGGCTCTTCAGACAAGCAAAGAAGGGCACAGCAAGAGCTGATAGTTGGATGCTAAACCCAGACAAATTCAGAGTAGAAACAAGACACAGATGTTGAAATGTGAGGGTGGTTAGTTACTGGAACAAACTCCCAAGGGACATAATGTATTATGCATTGCTTTGTGTATTCAGATCTGGACCAGAAGCTTTTCTGGAAGTTCTGCTTTAGCCAGATTCAAGTCATTGGCCTTAGCACAGAGGGGACTGGGAGAAATTCTCTGGTCTCTGATATGCAGAAGGCTGGACTAGAGTGGTCCCTGCTGGCTTTTAAAAATCACTAAATTTTGCTGTGCTGCTGGAAGGCTCTGGCACTCTGGTGACATGGGCAGCATAAGACCATCTCTGGTGAGGACTCAGCATGCTATCAGCTTTGCAGTGCTGTTACATTAGTTGGGGGAGTTGTCAAGTCTTTGCTGAAAGCTGTCAGGGTTTCAGTACGTCAGCAAGGCAATGTGTCTATGGCTTCAAGGGTGGGAGACCCAGGACTGTTCCCAGAGGTGTCACTACTCCCTCTGGCTTTAAAAAGTGCTCTGGCTTCACCATCTGTGAGCTGGGGTTGATGCTTCCAGTTCATTGGAGGGTCCCTTGGCCTGGGTGTGAGCATGACTGTCACAGTGATTTATTGCTGGGCTGCCTAGAAAATGCAGTAATGGTGAGCACGCAGCACAACGGCCACGTGTTCTGCCTCACTCCTGGGGCATCTCCAACCCCTGCTCCCCTCCGCCTCCCCCTCCCCCCAAGCAGCTTCAGTCCCTTTGCAGACTGGGAATGCTCTTCAGGGGTCAGGCTGAGTGCTTCCTGACTAGCAAATGTGTCTGTTTGTGTGGGTGTCTGCCCAGGACCAGGGCCCCCATCAGCCTTCCTCTTTGCTCCTGCACACCTGGCACTTTGCTCCAGAGACGACTCTTGCTCTGCCTGGCTTGCGCGCTGCCTGGACAGGCTGGGTGGGTGCTGACGAGACAGCTCCCACCTGAGCTGACATCCTGCGGGCTGGGCAGACACCGCGTCCAGGCCGCTCACTCAGAAACAGAGCCCTGCCCTGAGCTCCTCTGCTTTGGGGCTCTGCTGTAGCCAGCCCCAGCCAGCCTCACTGCATCTGCGGAGAGAGCAGGCTGCTGGCCTGCAGCTTGGACTCAAATGCTCAGAGGCACGTTTCCCAGGGAGCCATAAGATGAAGGGTCAGCAGAAAGCTGGTCAGTCTCCCCCATTATTGCGATGTTAATAAGAAGTCAGTGAACTGGTAATTTCAAACAGCAGAAGTGTGTCTATATGACATGCACCTAACCCATGGAACTCCTTGTTGCTGGGGCCCTTGAATCTGGTACTGCAGCAGAGTTTAAAGGCCAGGTTCATCCATGTCCATTAATGTTTTCAGGTAAGACAGTGCTCGGATGGGATTAAGCAAGGATTCTGCTCCGGCTGACTGGGGGAAGAAGGTCTGTCCTTTCTGTGCGAGGAGCTGTGAAGAGGAAGGGTTGCTTCTTTGCAGAGCTGCTTGGTCTGAGCTGGGTTTTGCAGACACAGGACAGAACGCAAAGCAACATGAGGTATCCGCTTTGGGGTCTGAGTGCACAGTTAGCTGAGACCATCTCCCTGAGCAGCGAATGCAGCAGGCATTCTTCCAGCAACAGCTGGTGGGAGCCTGGGCTACCCAGGCAACAGAAGGGCCCTGACACGATGGGTACAGTTCCTGTGCCTCTCCTTATCTTCAAGTATTTTTAGTGCTCCCCTGGGCATTTGGGGATCCAGCTAGGGCTGGGTGTGCTGCCTCCTACCAGCAGAGACAGTTGGCTGGATTGCAGGCTGATGGATGAATGTCCACATAGAGTGGTTGTTCATCTCCCAAAATTTGCTTTCAGTTTGGATGGTGATTCTCATTAGCTCCTGCCCCACTGAGTGTCATTTCCAGGCAGGGAGGCTGGGGGTGGGGATGGGCTGCTGCCTTCTCGCATCAGAGTCGGAGCAGGTGAGAATTCAGAAGGTGACATTAAATAGTCTTTTTCTAAGTAACAGCCAGGCATGCCCCATCCCTGCCTGGAGACAGACTTCCCTGCACTGTAGCTTCAAGGCTCCTGCCCTTCCAGGGATTTGCTCTTGGCACCTCCTGCCCCTCACTATAGTACAGTGACAACTTCTGCTAGGCGTGAGACTGAGTCAGATGCTTGTTTTTCCCCTCGGAGGAGACGAGGCCGGAGTTCTTGACATTGCCAGGGAAGTGCGGCAAGGTTTGCTGTGAGAATCGGTTCATCTGTGCTGTAACCCAGACTAGGGAGCAAAAGGCCCACTTGCCGAAGTGACCTGATAGGCAGAGTAGGGTGTGTCTGGCACAGAGACTCCTTGGAAAAGGATCCAACTCTCACCTCAGGCCTGACAGGCTCCCTGCACTGAACATGTTTAAGATAGATATGATAGACATTATATTTAAGATATTTATCCATAAAGGGTAATTGGAGAGCATCTGTAGAAAGCTCGTAACTGGTCGTGATCTTTGCTGTAGGTATACGTGGGTGGCATGTAAGGAATAATGTGGAAGTGTGCTTTGTGGTCCATGAGCAAAAGTTAGTTGCCAGAAGACAATGTGCCTGATGGTTCCTTCAAACAGGAGGGTGTTACCACCCCGCCCTGGATAGCCATCAATGCAGTGTGTGCTCAGGTGCCTAGCCTTTCTCCGTCCTCAGGCTATCAATGGAAAACCATCAGAGATATCCACAGGTTGGAGATGAAAAAAGAATGTGACAACAGAGAGAGGTTTGCCCCATCTCAGAATAGAGACAAGGACTGTTTTAGAATAGCAGAGTGGGAAGTCACCTACCAGTCCACCCCTGCTGATTCAGGGTCACGTAAACCTAGAGTATGCCTGACAGCTATTTGTCTAACCTGTTCTTAAAAATATTCAGTGACAAAGATTCCACCATCTCCCTTGGGTGCCTGTTCTAGAGATTATCCTACCTTATGGTTAGAAAGATTTTACTAATCACAGAGACTGGGAGAGATGATGAGAGGTTATTGAGTCCAGTCCCCTGCACTCATGGCAGGACCAAGTACCATCTTAAACCATCCCTGACCGCTGTTTGTCTAACCTGCTTTTAAAAATTTCTAGCAATGGAGACAACACTGTCTCCCCAGGCAACCTATTCCAGTGCTTGATCACCCTGACAGTTAGAAATTTTTTCCTAATGTCCGATCTAAACCTCACTTGCTGTAATTTATACCCATTGCTGCTTGTCCTGTCAGCGTGGTTTTTCCATCCTCCTTGTAACAACCTTTTAGGTACTTGAAAACTGTTAGGTCCCCACTCAGCCTCCTCTTTGCCAGAGTAAACAAACCCAGCTCTTTCAATCTTCCTTCAGAAGTCAAGTGTTCCAGAACTTTAATCATTCATGTTGCTTTTGTCTGGACTTTCTCCAATTTGTCCACATCTTTCCTGAAATGAGGTGCCCAGAACTTGACACAGTACTTCAGTTGAAGCTTAATCAACACAGAGTAGAGTGGAAGAATTACTTCTCGTGTCTTACTTGCAATACTCATTTTAATACATCCCCAAATGGTGTTTGCTTTTTTTTGCACCAGTGTTACACTGTTGATTCATACTTAGCTTGTGGTCCTCTATGACGCCCAGATCCCATTCTGCAGTACTTCTTCCTAGGCAGTCGTTGCACATTTTGTATGTGTACAGTTGATTTTTCTTTTCCTACTTTGCATTTGCCTTTACTGAATTTCATTCTTTTTACCTCAAACCATTTCACCAGTTTGTGATCTTATCCTCCAAAGGACTTGCAACCCCTCCCAGCTGTAGCCCCATTCTATAATTATTTTGGAATTTAGAATAGCCAGTATGGATTTTAGTGAACTGGTTTGAACGGTCCTGGTCCAGAACCTGACCACAGATAAATCAAAACTTAAACAAATTTATTTATGGAAACTCCTGGCAGGAGAAGTAGTATACGGAGTTTAGGTATTTATAACAATTTTTATTGCTAACAGCAGAAAGCATATAATTGATAAGAACACTAATTGATGAATGATATTTAGCAAATCTTATACAGTTGAGAAAAAGCAATAACCAGTTATTTGTCTTAAAATTATAAGAGAGGTTACAGATTACAAGGTTACAATTTGCGTATACTTACATCTGAAATGGTGATGTTCAACTGAAGAGTAGAGTTGTTAGCTCTAACATTACTTAGCTAAAATAAAACAAGAAGACTTATCTAAAGAAGGTAAAGTAGAGTAGAGTTGTGAATCTCTGAAGATCTTTTGAGAAAGCTGAGCTCAGGTTCAGGAAAGTGGATGCTTCAAATTCTCTCCCAATTTTGGGGCTTTAAATACCCTTTTTTTTGCACAGTACAGGGGGTGTACCTTTTATACCCTTCCAAAAATAGATTGAATTATCTCCTTCTTCCTGGCCCAAATATGGGTCTTGACTGAAAACCTGTTGGGGTGGCTCAGATTATTGGTTCAGGGGTTTATTGGCGTAATTTTTTAGAATGTTCTGCTTTACTTTTCTCCTATTTTCCTATTTACCACCTTGTGGGTTTTGTAGTGAGTCTGCAGAGATGTTTCTGTTTGTTTGTCTGAAAAACATGATCAAAATAACTTATCTGGTACTTCCCCTCAAAATTTGCAAGGCCCATGCTCACCTCTTACCTAGTTAGCTTTCTTCTATTGCATGGCAGATAGATGCAAACCTTGGTTTTACATAGTTTGCAGGATCTTATCCTATTGCACAGCACTTATATGCAGACTTTGTCACTTTGGCAAAGCAATTATGTACAGGCTTTGTCATTCTTGCAAGGAAATTATGTGCAGGATTCATGCATTACCAACTTCTAAAAAGAACTACTACTACCTTATACACTTATACTAAGTAAAATACTATAGAACCATAATTTCTAGGTTTATAAAAAGGAAAATATATGAAATAGATAGAGAATAATATATGCATGCAAGCCCAATAAGGTATAGCCAAAGGTTACACAGCTTGGTACCATCTGCAAACTTTATAATTGTACTCTTTATGTCATGTTGAACAGAACCAGACCCAGAACGGATCCTAGCGGTACCCCACTTGGTATTTCCTTCCCGCATGACTGTGAACCATTGATAACTACTCTCTAGGTATGGCTGCTGAACCAGTTTTGCACTTATCTTATAGTAGCTCCATCTAACTGTACTTCCTTAATTTGTTAATTAGAAGGTGCTGTGAGACTGTATCAGAAGACTTACTAAGGTCTAGATACATCACATCTGCTTCTCCTCTATCCACAAGGCTTGTTAGCCCATCACAGAAAGCTATCAGGTTGGTTTGGCATGATTTGTTCTTGACAAATCCATACTGACTATCACTTAGCACCTTATTCTCTTCTAGATGTTTGCTAATGGATTCCTTAATTATTTTCTGCATTATTTTTCCTGATACAGAAGTTAAGCTGACTGGTCTGTAATTCCCTGGTTTGTCCTTACTTCCCTTTTTATAGATGGGTGCTATATTTGCTCTTTTCCAGTTCTCTGGGATCTCTCCAGTCTTCCATATCTAACTTCCTGTACCTAACTGAATTCTCCCTTGCTGCAGATTAAACCCATCACTTTTTGTTCACCATGTTCACTAAAG
Organism: Podocnemis expansa; assembly: GCA_007922195.1. Taxonomy (NCBI): domain Eukaryota; kingdom Metazoa; phylum Chordata; order Testudines; family Podocnemididae; genus Podocnemis; species Podocnemis expansa. The sequence goes on along the minus strand of ML681991.1, from coordinate 704,171 downwards.
GTAAAACAACTGATCACTATTTTCTTTAAGACAATCATTAAAATATATGCAGTTTCTTTCAGTTGTCTTTTCTCAACACTAAACATAACCTGATCTGTGAGGAAAGGTTAATAAAATTGGTTATCTTAACCTTTTAGCGTTTTGTGACTCCTCTGGAGACTCGCCAGTTTACCCATGTGTTTTTTAAAGTGCACTGTCCAGAACTGGACATACCATGGGTGTCCAGCTGAGGCCTCATTAGTGCTGAGTAGAGCAGGCCAGTTGCCTCTCCAGTCTTACATACAGGACTTCCGTTTATGCATTGCAAAGTGGTGGTACCCTTTTTAGCAGCTTCATTATGTAGACTTGTATTCACAGTGCATCACAAACTGAGCCCAGATCCTTTTTAGCATCTAGCCGGTGTTGGCCCCAGGGGCGTCGCTGGCTGGGGGAGGGACCCAGGGCATGGGCCCAGGCCCTGCCCCCAGCCTGCAGGCCCCGCACCCTGGCCAGGGACAGTGCCAGGCCCCGCTGCAGGCAGCCAGGCCCCGGATCCCCGGTGGGGGATGGGTCGGCCACAGCCGCTGGTGGCCAGGCCCTGGATCCCTGGCGGGGGACCAGGCAGCCGCAGCTGCTGGTGGCCAGGTGCGGCCGCTGGGTCCCGGATCTCCAACCCGATTGGGCCAGAGATCTGGGGCACTGGTGCTGGGGTTCGGGGCACGTGCCCCGGGGTGCCTAGCGCCAGCAACACCCCTGGTTGGCCCCAGTTTTACATTTGAGATTTCCTCCCTAAGTGAAGTACTTTGCACTTGTTTTTCTTGAATTTGATTTTGTTGAATTCAGACCCAGTTCTTTCCTTTGTTATGGTCATTTTGAGTTCTGGTGCTCCAAGCGTATTGTCTACTCCATTCACTAAGTCATGAATGAAATGTTGAACAGTACCAAAGCCAGGACTGACTCCACTAGATATGTTCTCTAGGTTTGACAGTGAATCATTGATAACTCTGTTTGAATAAAATAAACAAGGAGTCTGGTGGCACTTAAAAGGCTAACAAATTTATTTATCACATGAGCTTTTGCGGAAGAAAAATCCCAGTTCATCAGCCCTGGTTTGTGTGTTATGATTTTGTTTTGTACTGTAGTCACTGGTTTTAGCCAGTTGTTCTGGTTTTTAGTTTAATCTCTGTTCTTGTTTTATTACAAATGCTGTGGGCTAGGGAGTAAAGGGTAACACTAGCAAACTAGGGCACACGACTCCTTCTGAAGCAGAAGATTTTGGGCTTTTTGTAAGTAGCCAGCAACAGGGCCTAACTATCACAGGGACTTGGTGACTGCAGTCCACCTATTGTTAACTTGCAGGTCAAGACATGGCTGACTTGCCCAGTGTTGGAGAGCTGACGGTGTCAGTGCTCATTTCCAGCTACCATGGCAAAGCTCCTCCTTGAAGGGGGTTAACAAGGTAACTGTCCATCCTGGGTACCCATGCAGTGGAGAGGCTTGGTGCCATCTAGGATGAGTTTGCTAACACTCACGTACTGGGGACTCCATTTTAAGAGAGAGGGTGTCAAGGAGGCCTTCTTCCTGCTGCCCTCTGTCTGCCATCTGGCAGTCCACTCCCTTCTCACTGCCGGTCACTGAGCATCCCTCTCTGGTGACTGCAGGCACTCCCATGGGACAGAAGTGTCAGGAAAGAGCATCTGTATTTTTAGGTCTTTGGATGCTATGTAGCAGCTGGAAATGAAGAGCCAGGCCATGTGACCTGCCAGCTTGTGTGGTCTAGCTTAGGATCCTCTTGTCTAGGAAGCTGGCTAAGATTGCAGCGTGGCCGGGGACCCAGCAGTGGAGTACAGCATCAAAAGTGATTGGAGTGACTGACCAGCTGGGGGGCAAAATCTCATTAGTCCTCCATGTGAGCATCCTTTGTTTACCTTCCCTGTAAATGCTTCTTCTGCTGCTTTCAGGAAGGTTCCAAAATGGGGCTCCATGGCAGTGTAAATCAGGATTGGGCTCATGGTGGTGTCACACTGATGGCTCCACCAGTACAGTTGCACCTGAATTTCCCTTTTAATGTGCCATCTGTCACAGTCTGTATCAGCTCTTTGTGAATGCTCCTGAGCAGAGTGCTGACACATGTGAGAGCCCAGAATCAGAGTTCCTTGAAATCCCTTCTTTCAAGTTTTGTCTCTGTTTCTTTTTTCGGTCCATTTTGGGGAAACGGCAGAAGATAAGAGTTGTGGAAACACAGGCAGAGGCTGTTAGTTTTTGATTAATGAGACAGCCAAATTGCTAACTACTATGGGAGCTGCTTTTATGAGTTGTCAGGCAAGCGAGCAGCTGGCTGTTGGGCATGCCTTGATGACTGTCCCTTGAGCTCCACACTGCGTCCTAATCATTACCAAGGCTGGCTTCATAGCTAAACACTGGTTTTCTACTGGTTGCCTTGCTTCCATTTCTCAGGGGTATGAGGATGTGGCAGCCATCTTGACTGAGGGCCACATTTGGCTTCACACCTACTGGGACTAAGGGACACTGGAAATTTCTATTCAAAGCCGTCTGACTTGCTCACGTGAAGGTGACTTCACTGAGGTAAGCGACATAATAGTGTGGCCTAGCAGGTTAATACCCCTCCAGCATCTCTGCTTGTATTGTCACTCTCTAGTTTAAATGCTGAAAAAACCCAAGTAAATTGGAACATGAAAACCTTTTGAGAAGAGCAGTGTGGGCTGATAAGGGGCAATGATGCCAAAGGCAAACAAACCATAGATACCAGGGAATGCAGGAGGGTGTTGAGCACTGTTCCCTCTAAGCTGTGCTCATGTGTGCGCACACATAGGTCATGAAACCTGCGCACACAAAAAAATAAAGTGTGCACCAAAAAATCCAATAGTGCTAATATTGGTGCTTACAAAGAAATGTTTTTGCGCACACAAAGAAATTGTTTGTGCACGCAGTCTACGAGTAATTAGAGGGAACATTGGTGTTGAGTGGATGGTGTGGTGAGACTTGCATTCCTGTTTTCCTAATTAGTTGTGGACCTGGCTGTACATTTAAGGCTGTAATTCTACACTAAACATTCTGGTGAGAGGGACTTAAGATTGAGAGCACGTATAAGGAGGGTGGATTTTTCGGTGTTCAACTGCTGGGAGTCATTCACAGACAGAAGGCTGTTCTCTTGGGACGGACTCCACTTGAGCATCTGGGCAGAAGGGTGACACAACTGATGAGAAGAGTTTTAAACTAAGAGTTCAGAGGAGATGGTTGGGAGATGCTCATATAATCTCTATGCCTGATTCTAATATTGAGTGGGTGCTAAATTGGGAGAGAGAATACAGCAATGGAGAAAGGAACAGCAGTAGCCAGGAGAATGGACATTGAGAGGAATGATTGTCCCAATGAACCTAGCAGTTGAGTAGGCGATGTGGGCAGTAGAATGACTGTACCTAATTAGGAGAGCAAGCCTGGCCAAGCTAAAGTAGGAACAACTAAGATATTTGTACACCAGTGTGAGGGACCTGGGTAACAAGGATAATCTGTAAAACGAAGAACCTATCCTAAGAGAAGATGCTTAAAGAGCTTGATATGTTTAGCCTAATCAAAGACTGAGAGGAGGTAGGATCACTTTCTCTATAAATATATCAGGGGGATAAGTACCAAGGAGGGGCATGAGTTATTTCAGTTCAGCGCCAGTGTGGACATAAGAACAAATGCGTACAAATTGGCCATCAAGTTTAAGATTGAAATTAGATGAAGGTTTGTAGCCATCAGAGCAATGAAGTTCTGGTGCAGCCTTCCAAGGGGAGCAATGCAGGCAAAATCCCAACTAGATTTAGTGCTAGCTTGACAAGCTTACACAGTGGATAGTATGATGAGATTTCCTACAATGGCACATTGCTGATCTGCAACTGCTAGAGCAAATATCTCCAACAGCCAGAGATGCGATAGGAGGTGGGGAGGGCTCCGAGTTATTACAGAGAATTCCTTCTCATATGTTTGCCTGGTGCGTCTTACCTGCATTCTCCAGGTCTAACTGGTTGTCATATTTGGGGTCAGGAGGGAACTCTCCTCCACCCCTTCCCTGGCTTAGATTGGTAGAGACCTTGAGGATTTCTCATTGCCTTCTTTAGCATGGAGCATTGGTCACTTGCAGCTTTAAACTAGAGCAAATGATGGATTCTCTGGAACTTGGAGTCTTCAGACCATGATCTGAGGACGTCAGTAGCTCAACCAGAGGCTATAGGGCTGTTGCAGGAGTAGATGAATGAGAGTCTGTGGCCTGCTGTTGTGATGATCCCTTCAGGCTTTGAAGTCTGAGTCTAATTGTCCCAGACCAAATGTGACAAGCCCAGGAAATCCAGAGCTAGAGTTACATTTATAGGAAATGCAAACATCTTGAGATATGGGCATACCCAGGTAGGGCACTTAGGCAACCTTAACTGTACGTGGTGGAGCCAAGATGAATATGTCTTTAAAAATCAGTTTAACATAATCTGGAACCACAAACCCCAAATGCCTTAATCATAATTGCATTGTTTTCCCTACAAGAAAGAATTAGGATTGCTTGGATGCCTTAAGTGTGTATTTCCATGTCTGAACAAGTTTGGATGTCTTTTAAGTTTAACCCTTACTCTGAATGTAGTGGATTCTGTAGGGTTGGGCTCTAGGAAAATTACAGCATCCCCATAAGTGTGTTTTTACCCTTAAGTTCCTGGTATGTGCCCTCAACTTTAACTTCATTTTAACAGGGTCCTTTTAGTCGGAATTTCCTCATTTGGTTGGGTTTTAATTCTGTCACATCTGAGTAGGAAGCAAGAAACCCAAATGGAATGCTCCTCTGATATCTCTAATGATTTAATGAGCTGTCATTGCCAGTGTTCTTAGGTGTTGCTTTAAACTTTTAACATCACAGGGCAGAGTCTGTGGTACCTCAACCACAAGAGGCAGTTATCCTGCATTTACAGGGTCTGGGCTTCTCTGATGATGCAAAGTGCACTGGCAGATCGGGCTGTTCCTTTACAGTTGGGTCACTGGTTTAGTGAGGTGATCTTAATAAGACTGCACGAAGGTGTAAGGAGAGCCCGTCCTTGAGTCGGAGGTCTCTGTCCTGTCTAGGTGTGGGGTGTGACTGAGGCTGTTATGCCAGGATAGCCTTTGGGCAGTCGTTCCCAAACCAGCATGTGGCCACAAAACCTTTCAACAAGACTGCCCTTTGGACCCACTAGTCCCCCAGCAAGAACTCCTGACATTGGTTGAGTCTCTCTCATAGCACAGAGTCTGTGCAATCCATGAAACTGTTGCATGATACCAAGATCCAAAGGGGTAAGCCATGTTAGTCTAGTTCAGTAAAACAAACAAGAAAGGAGTCCTGTGGCACTTAAAGACTAACAAATTTATTTTTTGCATGAGCTTTCATGGGAGAAGATCCTACTTCGTCAGACGCTTTGAAGATGGGGGAATTTACAGACTGGTAGGAAATAAGTGCAGGGAAGTGCAGGTCATGGGAACAGGTCACACTGTAACAGCAAATCAAAACAGCTGTAAAGATTCAAACCCTGGAGAACAGCATACAGAGGGAGATGAGGACAGATCACCTGTTGTCATGAGAAAAAAATCCAGTGTCCTGATTAAGACCTGAAGCAATGCAACCAAATTTACAAATGAATTCAATTTCAGTAGTTTGATGCCTTGATTTACCGTGCATCTGTGGGGGCACAGCAATTAGCAAATCGTTAATGGAGTGAGCATGAAGATTGAAATGCTGACCCAGTGATTTTAGAGTGTGGAGATTTCTGATGTCAGAGTTGTGCCCATTTATTTTTTTGCGCAGGGACTGTCTTGTTTGTCCACTATATAAGGCAGAGGGGAGTCTCTTGCACACGATGTCATAAATCAAGTTGGCGGATAAGCAGGTGAATGAGCCTTTGATGGAGTAGCTGGTATTATCAGGTCCTGTAATAGTGTCTTTTGTGCAGATATGTGGGCAAAGTTGGCAGCATGGTTTGTTGCAGAGACCTATGGCTGCTTGAATGGTTCTGTTGTTGGGTGTGTAATTGCTGGTAAGTATCTGTTTGAGATTGGGAGGCTTTTGGTAAGCAAGGAGAGGTCTGTCTCCCACGCCTTGAGAGAGTGAGGGATTATCTTGCAAAATAGGCTGTAGAACCCTGAGGATGTTTTTGTAGAGGTCTGACTTGCGAGGTTGCAGGTGATGACTAGAGGCGTTCTGGTGTTTTCCTTCTTGGGCTTCTTCTGTAGTAGTTAACTTCAGGGTACCCACCTGGCTCTGTCCTCTGTTTCTTCACTTCTGCAGCTGGGTACTGTAGTTTTGAGAAAGCCTGATAGAGATCCTGAAGGTGTCTGTCCCTCTATCTGAGGGATCAGAGGAAATGCAGTAATATCTTAGGGCTTGGCTGTAGACAATGGATAGTATGGTGTGTTTAGGATGAAAGTTCAGAGGATGTAGTTTACTCTACCCATCAGCAGGTTTTCGGTATAAGGTGGTGCTTAAGTGTCCATCCTTAATTTGTGCTGTAGTGCCCAGAAAGTGGATCTGCTGTGTGGAATGTTCCAGGTTAAGTTTAATAGTGGAAATTGTTAAAATCTCTGTGGAGACCTTAAAGGGCATCTCTGCTATGGGTCCAGATGATGAAGATGTTATCGATGTTGAGTAAGTAGAGGAGAGGTGCTTTGGGATGAGACTTGAGGAAAGAGTGTTCTAGGTCAGCCATAAAAATGTTGGCATATTGTGGGGCTATATGGGTATCCATAGCGGTGCTGCTGACTTGGAGGTATAAATTATCCTCAAATCTGAAATTGCTGCAGGTGAATACAAAGTCACAGATTTCAGCCATGAGGTGTGCTGTGGCATCATCTAGGATGGTTCTTCTAATAGCTTGTAATCCATCCTTGTGTGGGAAGTTGGTGTAAAGAGCCTCTACATCTATAGGGACCAGGATGGTGTTTTCTGGAAGCTGTAGAGGAGCGGAGGTGGGTAGCTCGTACCTCTGAATTCACAATAGGTCCAGCAAGAGTTACTTGAGTCCATAATACTTGCTGTAGTCTGTGTGAACATAACTAGATACAACAGCCATTAATAAGTTGGCCTAATCACGCCCTCTTTTACTGAGTTACAGTCTTTGCACAAGATTTCAACGAATTGTAACTCTGGGGAAGTTTGGTGTGTCTGTATAACTCTGCCTGTACTGACATCATACATAAAATCTAGACGAAGATGTGTTAGTGTCTGAGGGCCCAGATTAGCATGAATTTTAGGTATTTTACCTCTCCCCTGCTCCCAAGAATGTCACTGCTGGACAGAGTTACGGTTTTGTGCTGACGGAGAAACTTTGTTATGGAGAGTAGCTGTGGGGAGGGAACACCCCATTAAACATTAATAACAACAGTGAAGGCCAGCTACCCAGTTTTGGAGAGTTGAAGTTAGTGTCTGTGACTGGGCAGAGCTAGATTTGTTTGGTTGCCCCTGACTGTGCCTTTGCAGCCTGTCACATGTTTAGATTACTGTTAAATTAACTATGAATTTTGTACTTTTATAAACCTTGATTTTTGAGATGACAGCAACTTCCCTGGGATTTCATTTTACCTTCCATTTTTGATACACACTCACTTTTGCTCCATTTTAATGTAGCTTTTGTCTGGGAATTGGTGTATATGTGTTGCACTCTGGTGAGGGGTCTGTGGTGCACTGGGTGTCGAGCAGAGTCAGGATGCTGAGTGTGGAAATGGAGCAAGGAAGGTGGAGAGCACGAGTTGTGTTGCCAACAGCAGTACTGGCCCCAGCCTTGCAAATGGTAGAGTGGGATGCTGATGGTGCTGATCTGTCCTTAACAGCAAATCTCTCCTTTGCTGCTGTTTTGGCACTGAGAAATCTAAACTGCAGATCTCGGAGCATGTCCCTGGCAGTTGGTGGGGGAGACACCCCAGGAACTGGTATCCCCCTGCGAGTTAGTTTTGGTTCTGGGAGGGTGAGGGAGCTGTAAGGGAAATTGTATGTAATCTCTTCTGTAGGACGGTGAGAAAGGTGCTGAAGTGTAGGCCTCGTTGGAGCCGTGGGTTGCTATGGTAGTGGGGTCGTTTCTCTGGCAAGTCATGTATCTAAGTTTCTTTAACAAGCGGCCTAGAGTTGATAGTTAAAGTGTGTTATCTCCCCTTTCTCATGCTTTTTCTCCTGACCATCTGGACAAGGAATGTAAGCTAGACTGTCCGTCTTTGTTCTAACTGAAAAGGGAGTATTGCCTCCTATCTCCTGCTCACCCTTCTTGGCACCATAGCCTCGCAAGAATGTAAGGTCAGCATCTCTAGGCAGAAATTAATGAGTTTGCAGGTACTGCGGCTGCCCAGGATAATGCAAATGATGTCAACGGTAAACAGAGGCGGGGATAATTATATGCATTCTTTAATCATTAATATGTATTTAATAATGTTAATGTAACCATATAAGGGTCTCTAAAACATTGTCAATCATGTAAGCATTATCATAGCATTATCATACTGTACTGGATAAAAGTGTTGTGATGCTGCCCCTCGGGGCTCTCTCTTGCACTCGAGTTGTTGGGGGGGCCTGCTCAGAGGGGCTAGCACTTCTTTGCTGCCCTCTGATGCAGTTCCTTTTGTTATTCAGCTGAATAATAAATCCTGAACCACACCTCGTTCTCTGCTCATTGGAGTCTCAGCTGGGAACGGGCCTTCATCACCGGGGAGGATCGGTGGTCTCTCTTTCCAGGTTGAGAGCCCTGATTAATTTGTCCCCCACAGAGCCCAGCTGCCTCTTTTCTCATTACTGCTGCTCCCCAGGCTACTCCCTCCCATTGGGTGTCTGGGTGCTGGGCTATTGTTTCTTGCCTGTATTGCCCCTTTGGATCATGGCTTTGGCCTCTCTGTTTGCAATTTATCAGATTCCTGGAGCTGACTAGCTACAGTAGCGAGGTTTCTTCTTTCAGTGGCAGTTCCACAGATGGTGAACATGTGCCACACTCCTGAGTCCGGGATTGTTTCTTAGCAGCGTCCATTCGTCCTTTGTGCATAGTAGATCTTCTCCTGCTTGTGGCCAGGAGTGTAATAGGTCATGTGGGTTGATGCCTCTGCAGTTTGCTCTTACTGCCACATGGCCTCAGTCAGAACCTCTGTTCCTTTGCGCTTAGTATGGCTGGGAAAGTGGCTGCATCTGTTCTTATAGTCTGTTGTAATATAGATAGCTTCATTAGTGATATTTTCTCCCTGTTTGGGAACTATTCTCCTCCAACCTAGGGGATTATGCCCCATGGTCCAAGGTTTAAAAACGATCTCCCTCACCTGTGCTCATTCCCCAGTAGTGAAGAGCACCAGAGGTGTGTCTCCTTCCTCAGCGAGTCTCATCTCGTGAATCATTGCTCTGTCTGCAGGTCCTTTGGAGCTCTGCCTAAGTACATTTCTAACGGAGGAAGCCATGAGATCACATGCCCACTTGGTGAGTGGGGGCCATCAAATGTCTCTGAACAGTGGCTATCACCCCTCTAAGCACTTTGTGTCCTGGATCCAGCGTTACCAGTTCTGAAGAACAAGCCCAGACGTGAGAACAAGAAGCACTCTCACAAGCACAAGAGCTGATCCCCATTGTGAATTGCTCCTAAGTGAGGCACTTCCACCCTGAACTGGCTCAGGCAGTGTCATCCCTAGGTGGATGTGGGGCCCACGGCCAATCGGCCTGTGGGGGAACCAGCGGCATCTACCCCATGCTGGGGGGACAGGGTAGGCCAGCCCAGAGGCCCACGTTCTCACCCCTCCTCTGAGCCAGCCACTTTGCCCTCGGGGCAGAGGTGGAGGGGGCTGATCCAGGGGCCAGGCTCCACTCTTCTGCCCTGCCTATGGGCTGGCCCACCCTGCCCCACCCATGGGACGGCTGTTCCCTGCTCCAGGTTCTGTGCTTCTGACCTACTACCTTCAGGAGCAAGGTGCAGGCAGGGGGCAACATGGCTGGGGGGGCAGTGCAGCGGGGTGGACCATGCACTGCTGTGTTCACAGCAGGATGGCATGGGGCCCACAGAACTGTGGGGCCAAGGGCAATTGCCCCTCTTGGCCTCCCCCCCACAGACAGCTCTGGGGTTAGGTGAGATGCCACATGTGCATCCAGATGGAGAGTGAAGCTTGGGGCAAATGAGACCCAGTGGGTACTGCTGGTCACTTGAGTATCTGTGTGTCCAGAGCACTCACCAGTGTGTGCTCAATCCATCCCACCACCCCCTCTGTGACGCTCAGACATGCAACCCTGCAGATGCCTCTGGGGCCTTCTGGGATTGCCATGGACACTCCACGGACTCCCAGCTTCTTGGAGCCATTGTCTCATTTTGGCAGAGGATCTTGCTCACCCAAGAGGTTCTCATTCTGGTAGAGAAGCTGCTTCTGCTGCTTCTGGGCAGTCTATTACCAGCACCGCACTGTAGCGTGCCCGTCCTGCCGGCCTCCCCTGCTGCTGGAACCGTCCTCAGTGTCGAAGGATTCTTTGAGCCAGGATCCTCCTCCTCCTCCCCCATGTTACACCACAATCTGGACTTGTGTCCCTAACTACTTTATGCACCAGTGTATGGTCCAGCATCAAGGGTTTGGTACCAGTACTCATGGGGCTCTCCACACCTGCAGGATCCTTAGCCCAAAGCCCTTTCCTACCATGCTACCCTCCGTCCCAAGCATCCTGTCACTCCTCCTCTGGTGTTCCTGGTTCCCACGTCTGCTTGCACTTTGTTGGCCAAGGCACTCTTTCCTTACTCTTTCTCTACTGGATGACCATCAGCAATATCAGGACTTGCTCCAGAAGGTAGCAGTAGACATGGGTATCCCACTGGAAGGGGAGGTTCAGACCAGCAATACCAACTGCTGCACATTTTCCAATCTCAGGGACCCTTCAAGGTGAAGTTACCTATTAATGAAACCATTCTCCATGAGTGGTGTGGCATGCCAAGGGGGATGTTGTGGTGGGTGTCTGCTATAGACCACCAGACCAGAAGCAGGAGGTGGATGAGGTGTTCTATGGACAACTAGTGGAAGCTTCTAGATCACAGGCCTTGGTGCTGATGGGGGACTTCAATTACCCTGACATCTGCTGGGAGGCCAGTACAGCAGTGCATGGGCAATCCAGGAAATTTTGAGAGAGTGTTGGGGACGACTTTCTAGTACAAATGCTAGAGGAACCAACTAGGGGCCTTGCACCTCTCGACCTGCTGCTCACAAACAGAGAAGAATTGATCAGGGAGGTGCAGGTAAATGGCAAGCTAGGCAGTAGTGACCATGACATGGTTGAGTTCAGGATGCTGATTAAAGGAAGGAAGGAAAGAAGCAAAACACAAACCCTGGACTTCAAAAAAGCAGATTTTGGCTCCCTCAGGGAACTGATGGGCAGGATCCCTTGGGAAGCTAATCTGAAGGGGAAAGGAATCCAAGAGAGTTGGTTATATTTTAAAGAAACCCTGCTAAGGGCACAGGAAGTTGCCATTCCAATTAGGGGAAAGAACAAACATGTGAGGCAGCCAGAATGGCTTAGCCGAGAACTCTGCTCTGAGCTTAAACATAAAATGGAAGCTTACAGGAAGTGGAAGCTTGGTCAGATGACCAAGGAGGCATATAAAGATATTGCTAGGGACTGCAGGGATCAAATCAGAAAGGCCAAAGGACAAATGGAGTTGCGACTAGCGAGGGATGTAAAGGATAACAAGAAGGGGTTCTACAAGTATGTTAATAACAAGAAGAGGATCAGGGATGGTGTAGGTCCCTTGCTGAATGGGGCAGGCATCCTTGTGATGGAGGATGAGGGAAAAGCTGAAGTGCTCAATGCATTTTTTGCTTCAGTTTTCGCAGGCAGGGTCAGCTCCCAGTCCACTACCATGGGTGTGGCAGATTGGAGAGAAGAAGAGAGGCCCTTGGTGACGGAAGGTCAGGTTAGGGACTGCTTAAGGAAGTTGGATGTGCACAAGGCCATGGGGCCGGACGAACTGCATCCAAGAGTGCTAAGGGAATTGGCCGATGAGATAGCAGCACCTCTGACCAGTATCTTTCAAAGCTCATGGAGAACAGGGGAGGTGCCAGAGGATTGGAAAAAAGCAAATGTAGTGCCTATATTCAAGAAAGGGGAAAAAGGAGGATCTGGGGAATTACAGACCAGTCAGCCTCACCTCAATCCCTGGAAAAATTATGGAGCAGGTTCTCAAAGAAACCATCCTAAAACACTTAGAGGAAAACAAAGTGATCAGGAACAGTCAGCATGGATTTACCAAGGGTAAATCATGCCTGACCAATCTCACTTCCTTCTATGATCAGATGACTGGTTTTCTGGATGCAGGAAGAACCGCTGCCAAACAGGCCAATGGCATACTGGGCTGCATCAAAAGAAGTATTACCAGCAGATCAAGGGATGTGATCATTCCTCTCTATTCTGCACTGGTGAGGCCACATCTGGAATACTGTGTTCAGTTTTGGGCTCCCCACTACAAAAAGGACAGGGACATGCTAGAGAGAGTTCAGAGGAGGACAACCAAAATGATTAAAGGGCTGGAGCACAAGCCCTATGCGGAAAGACTGAAAGCATTAGGCTTATTTAGTCTGCAGAAGAGAAGATTGAGGGGGGATTTGATAGCAACCTTCAACTACTTGAAGGGATGCTCTAAGGAAGATGGAGCTCGACTGTTCTCGGTAGTCAGAGAGGACAGACTGAGGAGCAATGGTCTCAAGTTGCGGTTAGGGAGGTCGAGGCTGGATATTAGAAAAAACTTTTTTACTAGGAGAGTGGTGAAGCCTTGGAATGAGCTGCCGAGGGAGGTGGTGGATTCTCCATCTTTGGAGGTTTTTAAGGCCCAGCTGGACAAAACCATGACTGGGATGGTTTAGTGGGAGTGGTCCTGCCTCTGGCAGGGTGTTGGACTAGATGACCTATGAGGTCCCTTCCAATCCTATGATTATATGATTCTATGCCCCCACCTCCTGTGCCTCCACACCTAAGCAGGCAGAGAGGTGATATTTTATCTCAGCTAAGGGGCAGATTTTCTTTTCCCACATCCAGCCCTGAAAGTGAGCAGCAACAGCCCTCCACTCAAGTTGGGGCCAGATTTTTTGAGGGATCGTGGGGCCTCCCTTGAGGTTGGGGCCATGGGCTGCAGCCCCTATAGCTCTTGTCTTAATCCAACCCTGTCCACCTTCAAGCTCCCTTATCTTCCATGAAACAGCTGAATGAGCAAGCCAGCAACCACAGAAGTTGACCTTTCCACACTGGGCTCCTAAGTGCCTGGATCTGTTGGGAAGGGAGGTGTATTCCTCAGCAGTGCTAGTGTTCCAGATCTCAAACTATTAAGCTCTCATGTAGTCAAGGAGGATTTTAATAACTATGTTAGGATGGTAGAGTTCTGGGACAAACTGCTTCCAGATCAACAGCAGCAGTTTCACGTGCTAGTTGATGAGAGGTGCTTGATCTCAAAGGCGGGCCTCTGAACAGCTGTAGACATGGCTGACATGTCCTTTTGCTTCCTTACAACTGGGACTTGTGGCTTTGCTCATCCAGCTTCCCCAGGAAGTACAAAATGTGATCGAATACCTCCTGTTTGATGAGGACAAGCTGATTCACAGCAAGATTAACAAGTTCCTTCATTCTTAGAAGGACACCAAGGCCTTGTTACGGTCTCTAGGAATGTATACTGTGACTCCACGACAAAAACAACAGGATCTGTAGTTTCCCCTGTGGCCTATTGATGCCTAGGGTAGCACACTTGTAGGCAGAGCAGACTGCAAAAGGAGAGCAAATTCTCCCAGAACTGGTGGGTAGCAATGAAGTTAGATTCCCCTACCAGTCACAAACTGCGTTCTTGTTTTCTCTCACTTCTCACAAGAAATGCTTATCTTATCACTTCCATGACCACAATGGTTGCTGGGGAACCGTCATGGATGAATAGGTTAGCCAGATGTCTCCACTCCTGGCTATTGTGTGTCAGTGCCTTAGTTTCTGTGAAGTCCATTCCTGTTCTCTTTTTTTATGTTACCAATCCACTTCTTCTTGCCTCTTCTCTTCCCCTGTACTGACCCTTAACAGAAGATCTTGGACAGGCCAGATGATCTTGTCACATGGCTTTACCACTTCAGCTTCCACTTCTTTACGGTTGTCAGTAGATCTTCGTATGACCCAGAACATGGGGTGATGATGTTCCAAACCTCTTCATTAGTGATATTGTGTAGATAAGAAATGCCCAAGATTTTACACATGTATCTCATCTCCACTGCTTGTATTTTCTGTTTCAGTTATGCCATAATGGTTTGTGTCTCACACACAAAAAAATGGAGATGACCGGCGCATGCAGCAGTTCCAATTAGGACTGGAGGGAGATGTTTTTGTTCCTCCAAATTGGCTTTAACTTTGCCAGTGCTGCTGTGTTTTGAGTCAGAATGTCTGCCTTTGATCCCTCAGCGGTAATAACTGCCCCAGATACCTGAACTACGTCACTGTCTCCAGCTCTTAGCCAATAACAGTGATGTGCAAGTTGATCTCATTGTGTTTCTTTGTCATTAGTGTAGTTTCCTTTGCACTCATTTCCATGTCTGTCTTTGCAGAAATTTCTTCCAATCATTTCAAAAGGTTAGCAAGTCCCTTTTTGTTACTGGCCTTGCTGTCAATGTCATTAGTGAATTGAGATTGTTGTCCCCACAGTCCTGACTATGCACTTGTGATCTTCTAGGGCAGGAGTCTCAAACTCATTTGCTATGGCAGGTGAGATTTAACTTAAATGTACTTTGGATGAGCTATACATACCGTAAATTGAAATCCTAGGGCACTTTTGCGGCATTGTGGATTGCTGGGTGTGAGACACTGTGTTCCACGATACCATGCTCCCAGAGCACAGTCTCATGGAGCCCAGTCTCACATAACGATCCGTGCACCCCTAGGTTATGATCTGTGTAACTTTTCTGTTCACTTTTGCATTGTAACTGTGTAGTTTAATGAAAAAGGTCCCATGGATGTTCCCTTATGAATGCTCTAACTTATTGCTGCAGTATCATTTTTCCTACAGCATCATATTTGTGCAAATGTGAAGCATATTTCCAGGTTTTTTACATAGCTTGGGGGGGCTGAGGGTGGGGCTGGGGGACCAGGGAGACAGACACACAGCCATTTCTCAACATACCCAGAGAAGATGATAAAGATAGTGGGGCTAGTTAAATGCCTGTGGCATTTCAGCCCAGGAAGGGGCTGAGGTGGATTGAAAAACAAATACAGACACTTTGAGAGATGAAGAGGCTTTTGACTTTGGTCAGAGAAACACTATCTTAGGAGAAGTGCAAGAGTCTGAGCCTGTCCACATGGCCAGGAGGGCTTGGGCTGGCTGAAAATCACCAACAGCCAACCTTGTGGGTAAGAATAAGGATAAGAGACCAAAGAGTAATCTTGGAAAAGTATAAATAGTTTAGCATGCATTTTGTATCTTTTATTTGCTTGTGGTAACTCCTGGCTCCTTTATGAAATGATTGTGCATTGATTTGCTATATACTCACCTGAAATCATATTCTGACCAATAAGCTAGTCTTTGTTTTATCTAAAGCTGTGCGGACTGTAGAGGGTGTGAATCAGAGAGGCTGGACCAATCCATTTCAATGTCAAATGGACGGATAAGGGTCTGAGACTACCATGACTGGGGAAGGGCCTCCCAATCCCTGTAGGACGGAAGTTCCTGGTGGGGTGTCAGGTGCCTGGGGGTGCTTGCTTGGAGACCATTCCATAGGTGGCCAGAGGATGCACATCCATACCCTGGGACTGATTAGGTGCAGGAGGCTACTGCAGACTGACTTAGGAGTAAGTAGTCACTTAGCAAAGCATGGTAAATCGGAGTTCAGGACTGGAGATCGGGGATCACAGCAGCACCCCGGGCCAGATTCTGGGAGCAACCTGTTATACCACGTACCAGTCCTGACACGCTTGTGGCATCATGGAGCACTAGGTATGCAAGATCTCTCTGTCTCTCTTTCTTTCTCTGGGAGACAGTATGGTCCTGCAGAGCATAGTCATGGGCTGGGTGGAAGAGGTTCACAGGCCCCATCTGGCCTGCAGGCCACATATTTAACACCCCTGTTCTAGGGCATCAGTTGTTATGTGCTTCAAGTATATGTTAAATAGTGTGGGTGAAAGAAGGCAGGCTTGCTGGACTCCCAACAGTGATGTAAAACCACTCTCCTATTATCTGTTGACAGGAACTGCACTTTGGGCGTTTTTTAATGACAAAAATGAGCTTGTGACCAATGTTGTATTTCTTCATGGTTACACAGAGAGTTTTTTGCCATACTCTGTCAAATGCCTTCTTGAAGTCAACAAAGATGTGGTAGGTCTTTGCTGGTGTTCTACGTACTTCTCACATTGAACACGAAGGTTGAAAATCTCTTCTATGGTGCTTCTTCCAGCATGAAAACCAACCTGTTCTTCATGATATTCTCCACTTGTCTTCTATCTGTTCAGTACAACTTTCAGCATCATTTTGCTGGGATGGCTAATTAAGTTTATAATCTGATAGTTTTGACATGGTTGCAGGTTACCTTTCTCTGGCAGAGTAATGATTAATGACTTTGCCCACATAGAGGGCCACTCATGGGTCTGCCAAATCTTGTTGCAGCTGGCGGTGAGTACATCTATTACTCTTTCTTCTCTGGCACTTAAGGACTAACAAATAATCTATTGCATGAGCTTTCGTGAGAGAAAATCTCACCCCATCTGAAGCTTTGGAGATGGGAGAATTTACAGAATGGGAGGAAAATAAATGCAGGGGAGTGTAAGTCATGGGATCAGATCACACTATAACAGCAAATCAAAGCAGTTGTTCAGATTCAAACACTGGGAAGGAGCACACAGAGGAAGGTGAGGTCAAATCACCTGTTGTAATGGGAAAAGAATCTATAGTCATGATTTAATCCTGCTTTCACACAATCAAATCTGCATATCAGTTCCAATTCTGCAGTTTCTCTTTGAAGTCTTGATGTGTTACCCCTCCGCTTGAGCACAGCTGTTAATAAGCAATCAACACCTCTACAACAAACAGATCATTAAGGACCTACAGCAGGGGTCAGCAACCTTTGCCAACCCCTGTGCCAGCCCCTCCTCTTCAACCAAATGGCTCCCTCCATCCAAAAAACAACAGCCACCTAAAAATTTAGTAACAGCCATGGCTGGAGTTTGGGGTTGCTTCCCAGGCATGCTGCTGACAGTTGCCACTCACGGAAAGAAGCTGTCTGGAGTGGCTCCTCTTGGGGGGTGCGTCCAGAGACAGGGGTCCCCAGGGGTGCTATGGAAAGAAGCTGCCTGGAGCCGCTCCTCTTGGGGGATCCTCCAGGCACACTGCACAGGGAAGCTACCCAGCGTGTCTCCTTTTGGTGGCAGCACACCATGGAGAAAAGCTGATCCAGGCAACTTCTTTCCACAGCATGCCTGAAGCATGGGCATGGCAGGGACCCTCTGCGTCCAAGTCATCTGCAAAAGAAGCTGTCCGGAGTGGCTTTCAGTGGTAGAAGTGACAATATCTATGGCACTGCAGAGGGTGCCCCATGCCACTCTGAATGGGCTTGCGTGACACTGTTGGCACCCGTGCCAGGGGTTGCCTTCCCCTAACCTACAGCCTATTCTACAGGATGACTCCTCACTCTCTCAAGCCCTGGGAGACAGACCTCTCTTTGCCTACAGACAGCCCCTCGCCTGAAACACATACTCACGAGCAGCTACAGACCAAACAACAGAACCATTAAAGCAGGCACATACCCCTGCAACAGACCACATTGCCCACATATCTGCACAAAAGACACCATCCCGGGACCTAATTAAGCCAGTTACTCCATCAAGGGCTCATTCACTTGCTCATCCATTAATGTGATTTATGCCATCATGTGCCAGAAACGCTTGCACACCTAACACATTGGACAAACAGGGCAATCTCTGTGCAAAAGAATAAGTAGGCACAAAACTGACATCAGAAATCACAACATTAAAAAACCAGTAGCTAAGCACTTCAGTCTTCCTAATCACTCCAAAAAACAAACAAGGACTCCTGTGGCACTTTTAAAGACTAACAGATTTAATTGTCATATGGATCTAATCACTCTGATTTATTGATTGTTAACAACTGTGCTCAAGCAGATGGGTAACACACCAAGACTTCAAAAAGAAACTGCAGAATTGGAACTGATATGCAGATTTGATTGTGTGAAAGCAGGATTAAATTGTGACTATGGATTCTTTTCCCATTAGAACAGGTGATTTGACCTCACCTGCCTCTGTGTGCCGTTTCCCAGTGTTTGAATCTTAACAACTGCTTTGATTTGCTGTTACAGCGTGACCTGCTCCCATGACTTACACTCCCTTGTGTTGTCCATTTGGTTCTTTCTTCTCTGAATTTCATCAGTTTGGCTGAGATGTTGTCAATACCCGTAGCCTTTTTGTTCTTGAGTGATTTAACAGCTACCTCCACTTCACACAGTATTGGAAAAATCCTCCTCCTCTGTTGAATCTAGGGCCATGCTAGGATACTAGGATCTCCATTTGTCTGGTCGTTGTACATAGCAAAGCAGTAGTTTGTCCATCTATTGATGATGTCCCTTTTTTCTGTAAGACTGTTCCCTTCTTTGTCTTGAATTGAATTGGCTTTGGTCCATCTTTCCTTTGTCAGACTTTTTACGACCTGGAAGGCTTGTTTGCTATTTTTATTCTCGATACACTCTTCGATTTTATAATTTTAGTAACTGAAACTGAAAGCTTATTCTAAAAGGAAAGAAACAAACAAGAAGAGAAGTTAAATGATCAGAGCAATCCAATACATACAAATAGTTTTAAAGTCCTTATATGTCAGGTTCTTAACTGAATTCTGCTGCACACAGGCTCATATGGTTCCTCTCGTGTACGTCCAGTACCTCAGTTCTTTGTTCCACAGTTTCCATTTCAATAGCTGGTCCAGAGGTAGGAAACAAGAATGAGCTAAGGCCAGGTGAATGAAGATGGTGCAACTGCATTTTATAGTTTCTGCCACATGGCTTGTTTCAAACAAAAGCTCACAGTGCATGGGCAGGGAAAGGCACTTAGAGTCCTCTTGACCAAGGCATCTACCTACAAGTCCTGATGACTCATAGGTGTTGTCTTCGCTTCTGTCTCTGGGCTCACTGTGTAGTTTATGGTCTCAGGGAGTCGTCAGTGCTGAATCTGATCTGCCTGTGGGTGTTTGGATACCGACATATCACACGTATCTATACCTCATTGTACAAAGATGATACATGCACACAAACATTATCATACTTTGCAAATTATAACCTTTCCAATGGTATCTGACGTGGGTTATCGCATACAAATTATTATAATTAAACAATATTGATACCAGTAGCATAAATGGTCTTCATAATCCTATTTCCACACTCATGCATGCCCTGCCCAGCCTAGCAACACCAGCAGGATGCCCTACACAGGTGGCACCACTCACAATGGCTGTGCTTCCTCACCTGTGCCATGACCCTCACCCATCACCAGCCAAAACCCCAGCTTTGATGTGGCAGTCAAGAACCACAAACCTTTGCTGATGCCACCCATGGCGTCTTCAGGGACTGCCTTGCCCTATACGCCATCAATTGGGGTAAGATCACCTCAGAATGTTGGGTACTAGAGATCATCCACTATGGATACTCAATAGAATTTCTCTTTTCACTTGCATCAGCCATCCCAAGAGACCCTTCCCACCAATGCATGCTCCAACAAGAAGCACATACGCTTCTCCCCAGGGACCTATCAAGCTGGCTCCATTTTCTTATATGGGGTGAGGCTTCTACTCTCCATGCTTATGCCACCCCATTCTTGGTCTTTGTCTACTGAACACCTTTATCAGGAAATCTAAATTCCATGTAGGGAGGCCAGGATGCTTACGCCCCAAACCGCTCACCTCCATCACATGGTGGACAGATCCTTCCAAGGTTATGGTGGGTTCCTCCTTCACTCCTTCCACCCGCAAGCTGCCCTCACAGAGAATGCCTCCTTAGCAGTTGGGGAGCCTATCTTGATGGTCACACAGCCCAGATGGGTGGATGCCATGAGAAGCCCTGCTGCATATGCATGTGCTAGAACCGCAGGCAGATGGTTTTGTGTGCCAGGCATTTCCTTCTTTCAACCAGTCCTACCATGTTCAGTTGCTGTCCGACAACATTGCGGCAGCTATGGAAGTCAACAAGTGGGCGGCATCAGGTCTCCCTCCTTTGGCTCCGATTCCATCTGCCTTTAAAATGGATGCATCAAGTGCCATGTTACACGGCAAGCCATATGCTCCCAGGCCCCAAAATGCCCTGGCCAACATGCTCAGCAGGACTGTCTACCTGAATTGCCAGTGGGAATTGCACAGTGCCATACTTCATTGCCTTGTCCGCAAATGGAGGAGCATGTGATGGGACTTCTTCACCACTCACAAGAGCTGAAAATTGTTCCTTTGTTATTCCAGGGGAGCCATTGGGGAATATTCACAGGGCAACACCCTTCTCCTCCACTAGATAAGTGACATCCACCTAGGTCTCCCCCCATTCCCTTCCTCCCATGAGTGCTGTACAGGACCCTCTGGGACCAAGCCATCATGATGCTCATAGCCCTGTTCTGGCACTGCTGGTTCCAGATCAGGGATCTTCTCAAACTTTTTCTTCACACACCTTGCTATCTCAAGAGCCTCCTGGATTTCCTCACACAGGACCAGGATCAGGTCTGACATTCCAGTCCAGGCTCTCCTCACTTCATAGCCTAGAGTTTGGATGGGGCTCAGTGGTAGAAAGGGTGTGCTCCACTCTGGCACAACACATGCTTAACCAGAGCAGGAGGGCATCCACCAGGCCCTCCTGTGGCAGTAAAAAGGGACAGTTCCCCTCTGGGGCTGACTGCCATCCCCACCCTCTGAGTGATAGCTATACCTGTTGTCTTCAGTCACCGTCTTGATCTCCACATGTTGAGTGTTGCCCACAGCTCTGTACAGTCCACTTGAGCAGTGCTCAGTGCCTTTCTTCTTCCCCATGGGTGGTGCCTCCATGTTTGCACATCCCCCATTGTCTGTTTCATGAAGGGTTTCCTCAACACCTCACCAGTACTCATGTCCATACCCTGGTTAGACAGTAACTTTATTCTGTCCACTCGTGTGAAGCCACCCTTCACTCTGCTGGCAATGAGCTCCCTCTCCCACTGCTCAGGCATCTGAGGAACCTCCAGTTACAGATGGGTAACCTTTTCTTTCTAGGCCATGTGTCTCCTGTGATGGAGGGTCTGCACTGATGTCTCAGACTGGAGTGCCCCCCTGGCTGTCTTGGAGGGGCCAGGCACCTCCTGGGCCTGTTCTTTAATGACCAGCAGTGAATTGGCTGCACATGTGTAGCACAGCTTTCAGATGCCCTGCATGTATTTTTCTCTGTGGCTTTTCCTTTTCTGCAGAGGTTCACTCTGGTCTGTCGACAGGGCCATAACTAGGTCTTCTGGTGCCTGGGCCAACCGGCCCCAAGGGCACCCACCCCTGACCGAGGCCCCAATCCAGCCCAGCAGAAGGGAATCAGATCTGGTCCCAGTCCCCTGGCCAGGCAGGTGCCTTCCCCACCAGCAGCCAAGCCAGCTTCTCTGCTGGTTGATCATCCAAGACCCCAGGGCCAGGCGTCGTCCCTGCCTGCCCATCTGAGTCCCCTGGCTGGGCAGGCGCCTTCCCTGCTGGCCAGGCCAAGCCAAGCCCCTGTCCACCAGCTCTCCCGTCCTGATCCAGTCCCCCACAGCACATCTGTACCTTTCCCCTTACCTGGCCTGGCCATGGGTCCCAGGGAGCTGGAGCGGCTCTACCTGGCTGCATGGCATAGCCAGAGGCTTCTTCCCCCACAACCCCAGCATGCACCTGAGCTTGCTAAGAGACGGGGGAGATTTTGAATTCCTCCAGCCCCAGCCCCAGCCCCAGCCCCAGCCCCAGCCTGGTGCCCAGAGGAATGTGCCATCAGCAAAGGTAGAGTCTGGCATCCTCTAAAATTTGGGGTTGTGTTCGCCCCACACTGGTTACAGCCCTGTCTGTGGAATCCCTGGCCAGCCAGAGCCAGTACCGAGACATTTTCAGACAGCCTGTAAAAGTCCTTATTTCATGCTCTATTCCCTTAGTGGCACCTCTGGGCAGCCCTCCCAGCTCTCTGGCAGATTTACCAGGCTGCCACAGGGGCACAAAGGATAGGCCGTTCTGCTACTCATCATCTGTGCCTGGGTAAAGACAGTACTGCCTGACGTGCAGTGGGCAGCCTGCCAAGCCAGTGGACCCTTCTGGGCAGCGAACTCGTTAGTGCAGTTGCCTGTCAGAGGAAGGGGAGCTGAGCTGGGCTGCAGGCTGTGCTGCCCTTGCCCGCTCCTTCCCAGGTAGGCTATCAGGTCCTTTGCAGAGAGCCAGCAAGCCAGCTCAGCCTCCCCGCTGGAGGCTGCATCAGTGGTGGTGATGGGGGCGGGGAAGGGGCTGCCAGTTACATAAGAAAATACAGCAGGCAGAGTGGCTCCTGGGTGGGGGGAAGGAGGGGACGGGCAGAGAATTGCAAATCCAAACAGCCTCCCACTAGGACTCCCTGGCACAGAAACAGGTTTCCATCTGAAGCAGCTTCCTCCTCTGCATCTCCGGCTCCTCTTTCCAGGTGCAGGCTGTCCCCAGGCTGGGGCTGGGGCTTGGGCTCGGAGGTGGGCACAGGAGGCTGGGTTCACTGCACAGGGACCTTGCATTTTCTCCTGGCTCGACTGGGAGCAAAGCATGACCCTGTGTTGTGACCTGGTTGCATTGCACTGAGTGCACGCAGCTGCTTCAGAACTGCTGGTGAGAGCCTGACAGGCCAGGATCTGGCAGCTGGGCTACGACCATCCTGCAGTGGGGAGGGAGGGGTGTGGCTGGGAGCTGGGCTGACAAAGGGGACAAGAAGATTGAGATGTACAGGTACCTGTGCTCCGAGAGACTCCTCCTGACACAGAGCTCCCGCCCCCAGCCCTGGCAGGGGAGAGTGGGAATGCAGGCCAGGGGGTCCTGCGCACGCGCCCTCCATTCTGGAACAGAGGGCAGCTGTGGCTATCGCTGCTTGCCTGGGGGCTCCTTCCATTCCCCACCCTTCTCAGCCAAAGCAAGTCACTTTCTCCAGGTTGCTCAGGGAATGGGGAGCAGAGCTGCAGGTGGAACCAAGCAGTCTGGATTCCCCATCCTGAGCTGGAAGCTCTGGGTTGCTCTCAGCCTGTTGGTTATTCCTGAAGTCTGTCAGGCTTTTGTTCCAGTCATATTCTTGCTGGTGTGTCCTCGTACCAGACTCCACAGAGAAAAGTAACAGTTCCTTTCCTCTTTCTTGCATGACGGCTTTTGTGGGAGAAAATCCCACTTCCTCGGATGCTTTGAAGAACTGGGATTTTCTCCCATGAAAGCTCATGCAAAAAATAAATTTGTTAGTCTTTAAGTGCCACAGGATGCCTTGTTTGTTTTTTACTGAACTAGACTAACATGGCTACTCCTTTGGATCTTTCCTCTTTCTGGTGGTGTCCTTCCCCTATACACAGGCTTCCTTGTTTCCCCTTCAGCCTGGACTGTCTGTCAACCTTGCCCCAGCCCTAGGGCCAGTAGCTTGTGTCTGAGCTGCTTCCCCAGCTTGTGCTGGAGTTCCTTTTCCTCAGCATTGTCTGTCTTCACTGGTTGTCTGACCCATGCATCTGGTGCCTTGGTGCCTGACCCATGCATCTGCAGTTGACACACAGGTGCCTCGTGCCCTGGAATCTGAACAGCCCACCTCTGTGAGGCCTCTGAGCCCCACCATCCCCCCGAACCCCAGGAATTTCCTATCCTCCTCTGCCCCTGGCACCACTTACATGAACTAACTGCAGGGCTGGCTTGGAATTAGGAGGCAGCAGCAGTTAGCTATCTTAGGGGCTCCTTTCTCTCTAAGGCTGGATGTGAGGGACATTCTGATGGGCTGTTAAAAGTCTCTCCACACCTCTGCCAGGCCGTGGAATCAGAGGGCTGGGGACCTATTGGTAGGATCCAAGGTCCTTTGTGCTGCAGGTTTCCCTTGGCAAATGGAGCTGAGGTTCTCTCCAGTGAGAGTCCATCATTGTTAATTACTCTCTCCGTTTCTCCACAGAGCTATCAATTCTATTGGGGCTACTTTGACTGACGGTGAAGACCAGTGGTCAGGCCGGTGGCTCTGAAGTGGAACACCGTTCCTGTTTCACCTTACAGAACGTATTTGGGGTCATTTCTGGATCTGCTGTTCCACTTTCTGTCCTCGCTCGGCATCTGGCTCTCTTTGACAGACGGCTGTGGGCCTGCCATGATGGGCTTCTCTGAGCCCCAGGAGTGTGCTTAAGGCTTGGATGGTGGTTCTGCTCATCACAGACAATGTGGCTGATACTCCGGAGAAGGCCTTCCTTGTCCCCCTTTCTCCAAGTGCCTGAGCTGGCTGCAGGCCGGGACCTTTGCCTTGTGCTCTGGACTCTAAGCTTTGCCTCAGTCATTGTACAGATGGATGGCCAGATCTACTCCCCGACTGTTAACACGCACTATGGGAAGCTACGTGGGGTCCGGGTTCCACTGCCTAGCGAGATCCTGGGGCCTGTAGATCAGTATCTGGGGGTGCCTTATGCAGCCCCTCCTGTTGGGGAGAAGAGGTTCATGCCCCCCGAACCCCCCTCCTCCTGGTCTGGAATAAGGAACGCTACCCACTTCTCACCAGTCTGCCCTCAGAACATCCACAGTGCTGTCCCGGAGATCATGCTACCTATCTGGTTCACCTCTAATCTGGATATAGTCGCCACCTACATCCAAGATCCCAATGAGGACTGTCTGTACCTCAACATTTACATTCCCACTGAGGATGGTGAGTCTGTCCTGGGTGCCCACAAGGGAAGTGTGGTCTCTGGGTGGGAGGGCAGTGTCAGAGTTGTTCTGCGCCTTCTCAGCTCTGGTTGGTCTCACCTGGATGTTGTGTTTGAAGCATGTGGTTGTGGAACCTGCAGCATGCTGTCTGTTTGTGTAAGAGCTTTTCCTGGCCACTGAGCTTGCCCTCTGCCCTCCTCTCTCTCTCTCTGTCTCGTGTGCACTCTCGTCTGCTCTCCTCCACGCATCCCCAACCCTCTCTTGACTCCCTCCATAGCATTGTCACGGGTTCCTCTTTTGTGTTGCCAAAACTGAAGGGACTCTCTGACCACAGTTCCACAGAGTGACGAGCTGGTTTGGGTTCCAAGACTCTACGCGCCAGGTTCTGTCTCGAGTTTGGTCTGGGTTTGTCTTTCCTTGCCCACCCTCTCAGGTTCCTGCGCTAGTTCTGGGTGGGGTCCTGTGGCCGGCTGGGAGGAACACTCTCTCTGGCTGGGATGGGCTCACCGGCCACTCTTGCCTGGGAAGGGAGCTGGGAAACCTGGGTTGTGGGGGGTGTCAGAGCAGGGAGATATCAGCATTCATGTCACAGTGCTTCACTGGGCCAGTCAGTGGCTGAGTGGATGGAGCAGGGTGGGAGCAGTGCACACCGAGTGTGGACCCAGCCCCTTGTGGTGAGGCTGCATGATGCAGGCTGCCTCTTCTCTCTAACCTTTGTCTTTCCCAGCGGATCCCATCTGAACTGTAAGTAGTGGTTCTGCCAAGGCAGCATCCTTTCCTCAGGCCATGGTAGCCTCACCACAGGGGGGCTGTGGGATCCCGTGGGCTCTGCCGCTGCAGGAATCTCGATAACACCAGTGCCTATGATGGAAGAGAACAGAAAGGGGGCTGACTGCCATGTCCTGAGCAGTTTGGGGGAAGACAGCTGCTCTGGAGCCTGGCTGGCAGCTCCATTTCTCTTCCCTTGGGGGCATCAGGGGCCAGCACCGTAACTTCCTTCCATCACTTGGCCCCAGAGTTTTCCTCCCACGGCGATGCTCCCTCTTCAAGTCCCGCGGTCCCATGAGGGTGGGGGGTGGTGGTTGTAACTGCATGTCCATTCCAGCTGGTGGACCCTCCTGTTATTTTGTAGTCTTTTATTCATTTTACAGTAAAACGGATTTCCAAGGAATGCACCCGAAAGCCCAACAAGAAAATATGTAGGAAAGGAGGTATGTAGCAAGCCGGACCTGACAGAGAGGCACAGAGAGGAAAAAGAGAGAGTGAGAGAGAGAGTGAGGGGCAGCTGTCCGTTCTCTCCAGGCCTGCAGCATACTTCAACCTTCCTCTCGTGCCATGGGACTGAGGCGTGGGCCCTCTGTGCAGCCTGCAATACTGTCTGTCTGTCCATCTGTCCTCTGCTCAGAGGAACCTTTGGGGTGCTTTGTGACATGCTGCTCCTTCCCTGGGCGATGCTTGGGCTGCTCAGGGGGAGGGTCTGGCTTGGAGTGAAGGCAGGGCCTGGGTGCGTTTCCTGGCCTTTCAGAACAGCTGCTTTCTCTTGCTGGAGCCAGTGCAGCAGGTTTCCACTGAGGGTGTATGGGAAGCGTGGCTGCATCCCCAGTCCTCCAGCAGGGCCCCAGCCCTGGAGTGCTGCCCTCCCCTTCTTCACATCCCATTTGTGCATCCGATGATGGCAAAGGCAGGAGAAAGCCCCTGAGGTGGAATCATCTTGCGGAAGGCCACACCTGTGGGGGGCTGAATGTACACAGCTGTTCCCATTGTGAACAGAGGTGCTGGGGCCCATGACCATGTGTGTGAAAGCTGTGCCCTCATGCTCCCTATGACTATGGGTGAATCCTGCTGGCCATGGCATGGCTTATGCCTCCACTCCCACCTTACTCCCTTCACCAGGCAAGCTACCTCTCCTTTCATTCACACTGGCTCCTGAAGGCTGCTCCTGGCTTATCTGCATATGTGAACTTATTGCCCTGGGATCCCAGCACATATGGCTGTGAAACATCTCCTGCTCAGACCCCATTCTGCTGCTATCCTGCATTCCACAGCCCAGCTTGGAGTCTCTGTCCCCAAGGCAGGGGTGAATCAAGGTCTTTTCTCTGAAGTCGAGTGTGTGGTGCCCACCTGCTGGCACAGTCCTCTCTGGGAGCTGGGCTTGCCTGAGAAAGCCCGCTCCTTTATTGCGGCACTGACCCAGAGTCTCTGGACACTGGCAGGGTTGGGGGAGTAGATGAGAAGTGTACTCTGGGATCAAACCTGGCTTTGCCCCAGAAGGCAGCTTCCTTTGCACACCAGCAGCACAGATCCAGCTCTTCCCCAGTGGCCTTGGGGACCTCTACCGTCCCATTGCAAGCATCTGTTTGCAGTGCTCTAGGCCAGGGAGCTGAGGCATGCCCTTTTTCCCTCCAGCCATGCTCTTCTGAAAGGCCATGTGTGGGGAGCGAGGCAAAGTACCTGGGCACAGTGTGGTTGGGGGTCACCACTGGCCACACATAGGCAGGCAGCTGGGGTCCAGCCCAGCAACTCTCAGGCTGCTCTTGGCCGGCTCAGCTAATGTGCCTGGGCCTTGGGCTGCTGCAGTTAGAGTCCATGCCCTGGGAGGGGCTGTCACGGCCTGGGCACCCATGTGCCTTCTGTTCCCTTCTCAGTGCGCTCCTCTTGGTGCCTGAGGCCTCGCGGCACAGCTTGGAAGTTTGACAAGATCTCTTTCCTTCCAGAGACTTCCCTGAGTTCTGTTGTTTGGTTTCTTTGCTTTGCTTTCCCCATTGCTGTCTGGCTACTCACACGCCATCTCTCTGTGAGTGCCAGGGCTGCCCCAAAAGGCCAGCAAATCAGCGAGTCTGGAGCTAGTTGCTGCTTCTTATGCTGCGCCAGGAGTGAGCTCCCCAGCCTGTCACTGGCTGCCAGGGCTTCACAGACCCCTTGCAGTGGGAGAGGGAGCAGGCACTCCATTGGTTACTGGGTGTGCAGGGGCGTGGGGAATGTTTACAGGCCGTTAGTAAATGGCCTTAGGGGAGAGATTCAGCTGTGTCCCCTGTCCCACCACTTCCATCCAGGGCAGGGAATTCTGCACTGTCCAGCACTGACTGGTTCCTGGGTCTGTTCCCTCTGCAGTGCAGGGACTGAGTAGCTGCCTAGGATTTGGCTTTTAGCAGAGACTCTCTCTCTCCTGTAGAATAGAGTGAAGGTGCCAGTACACATCATTGATTATTCCTGGCCAAGTACTGCTAACAGGAACATTCAGAATTAAGGTGAAATGCAAAAGTAATCCAAATACACAGTTAAGACATTCAAACATCCTTAAGTCTGCCTTATAGGAAGGCCACGGAGGGTACAAATGAAAAAGTTCCTTTTCCGAATATATTTGGATTGCTCTTATGTTCAACCTTCCTTCTCAGCTTGCTAGGTTAGTAATGCTTGGTTTGGGCATAAGTTATTACTATTTACTCAGCCTTGACTTCTGTAGAATGTAGATTTTTGTCTTTGCACTCCCTTGTCCTTAAAAGTTATTAAAATGTCATGTGTAAATGGTAAACAAGAAACCCAAGGCGCAGGCTCCCATGGAATATGTCTCATGATCTGAACATAGGAAGGGTCAGCCTCAAATCATTTTTATTTGAACTTTTCTTTATGTCCATATTAACCTGTGCACCAGGGTTGCCTGACTCTGGAGCAGCCAGAGCTCCCAGACCAGCCCCTCATGCTCCTGCCCTCCATTGTCCCCTACAGACATGCCTGCCCCTCCCATTCTCCTGTTTGCCACTCCCCCCGTCAGTATGTGAAAAACGCTAGGTACAGTTGGGTAACAGTCATTAGGGGCTCTGTTCTTTCCCGCTCACCAGGGGGTGATGTGTATCCCAAGATCCCCCCCTTTCAGAATGGTCACAGCCATTTCCAGTGGATGGGAACCTGCTATGGGAGTGGGGGTGGCTGTACTCTTTCCCAGTGGAGGGCATGGCTTCATCTGTCTTGGGACCAGTGGGAGAGCTGACAGTTTTGGGAAGGCTTTTCTGAAATAAGTAGATCACTTTTTATCAGCAACCTGTCCTCTTTATTTATCATTTCCCCAGTCCACCAGGGGCTTCCATCTGGCCTGAGAAGTGCTGCCGCAAGAGCCTGGTCGCTGGGGCTGGCTAGGGCCTTTGTCAGTTTCTCCTCACGCTCTGCCTTGCCCCTTCATACAGGCTACCTGGTGCCCCCCCCCCCCCCCGCAAGCAAAAGCGAGAGCAATGCCAAATATCCCAGTAATCATTATTTTATTAAAGTTTATTAAGATTGATCTGTATGTCTTATCTATCAAAAATTTTCTCACCGGCCCTCCCAACTGAAAAGATTTACAATGTGGCCTCTCACCTAAAAGAGGTTGGACTCCCCTGGGCGAGCTGTTCCCACAGTAACTGTTGGTTGTGCTTGGGGGGAGGAGATACTAAGGAAAAGCACTCTATTTGTAGCCCTTTTAAAAAGAGGGTAGAGGTGGCTATGGGTTTGATTGAAGCAGCACTCTTTTGAGCAGGCCATGAGACTTGCCTCAACCCTGGAGACTGCTATGGAGAGCCGCTCCCCTCTCTGGAGCTGGCAGTGTTTGAGTCTTACTAACTGTTTTGATTTGCTGTTACAGTGTGAACTGATCCTATGACTCACACTTACACCCTGCATTTATTTCCCTCTCATTCTACAAGTTCCCCATGTTCAAAGTGTCTGATGAAGTGGGATTTTCTCCCATGAAGGCTCACGTGATAAATAAATGTTAGTCTGTAAGTGCAACAGGACTTTGTGTTTTGAAGTAGTTTCAGGAATGTGAAGATGTGACCCACTTGTTGCTTAGTTCATTGCTGCTGTCTCTAATATGGCCACCACTGCTTAGACCAAGAACAAGGCCTAAGCTTAGCCAAAACAACAAGGCCTCAGACCTTGCACTATAGCATTCCTAAGAATTAGTGGATTGCAAGCCTTAATGGCAAATCATCTGTAAATTCAATTCCTAAAGCCCAGGTAGCTTTTTGACCACACCCAGCATTTTATCTAAAATGGTATCTCACTCCCACCTTAATCAGCTGATTTGCTTGCCTTCATTTTTCCCCAGCCATGTTTATGCAGAGAAGCAGCACCTATGTAGGTTTGATCAATGTACCTAAGACTTTCCTTTACAACCAACAGTTCTCATCCACTGTGTCAGCACACAGTGGTAAATGGGTCAGAGAGAGCAAGGGACATAGCTGGATTTGGCCTGGGATTGGTGGGCTAGTGTGCCCTGTGGGGTTGCAATATGCTGCCTGGTGTGTCACGACTTGCAAAAGGTTGAGAACCACTGCTCTACAACCCTCCATACCAGTAATGAAACAGAGATGGGACAGGAGCAGAGCTGCGTAGCATGTGCTCCCTGCTTCTTGGCATGTACTACGGGCTTAGGTGTCAAGTGGTGCTTAGTGTTCTACTTAGAAAGCACCATGCTGTTTTGTTGATCACTTCACCAAGCAGCTGAAGAGACAGCCAGTCTGTGCTCAGACCATTTCCAGGTGGTTAGCTTCCTGCTTTATTACACTGTATGGAGCAGCTTGGCTTGTAGTACCACAGTCACTGGTCTGCAGTCCTTCGACCCCAGCTTTAGCAGCATGGGGTGCTTTCCTTAGTGATGTCTCCATAGTGGATTTTGGCAGGGATTCAGAGTGGTACTCTGAGCTGCCCTAAAGGCATGGAGAAGACATCTGAGCTTTGGGAGGAAAGGTCTAAACTCACTATTCAGACTCCAGGTCAGCCTCCTGCTGGACCTGCTTGTGGGCTCATAGTCTGTACTCTCTGTGCCCATCTCCAAATCATTTCAGTAGATTAAAACAAACAGAGTCCTGCCGCACTTAACGACTAACAAATTGATTTATTGCATAACCTTTTGTTGGAGAAAATCCTACGTTGTCAGATGCTTTGAAGGTGGGGGAGCTTACAGAATGGGAGGAAGATAAATGCAGGAAAGTGTAAATCATAGGATCTGGTCACACTAAGAGCAAATCAAAGCAGCTGTAAAGATTCAAACACCAGGGAACAGCATAGAGAGGAAGGTGAGGTTAAATCACCTGTTGTAATGATAGAAGAATCCAAACTCCCTATTAAGCCCTGAAGCAATGCAATCAAATTTGGAAATAAATTATGGGTAGTTCCTTTTACAGACTTGACAAAGAACAGATTGTTTACTTAAATTGTAATTGTTCTTCAGGATGTGAGTGCAGACATAGGGTTACCAGGCATCTGGCAAAAGGAGGACATGTCCTCCTTGTGCCTTCATGTCCTCTGTCCTCCAGGCATTTAAAAAATAGGTGCTTTTGTCCAGCTTTATACTGATCAGGAATAGAATGTTAAAAACCCGTCTAACAGCCAAGTTACAGAGCAGGGGGATCTTCCCCCAGCGGCTGGTGGTTGGAGCTAGTCACATGCACACACCACCCAATCACAGCTCAGCACAAACCAGGCCTCTTTAAGTAAGAGCTCAGGTATCCCCTGACTCTGGAGGCTATTTTTGCAAATTTGCCTGCATAGTTCAATTGGTAGAAAAGGTGTCTTTTAACCTTGGGTTGTGGGTTCAAGACCTGCAAATGGCACTTTTATTTTTGGCCCTTGCTCCCTACAAAGCAGCTAAATTGGGGTGGGGAGAATAGGGATACTAATAAAATGAAGGAAAATAAAGTCTACCATAAATAAAATTACTAACAAGGACCAATTAAATAAAACCACTTAATGGGCAGGTTTGAACTGGACAGAAACAAGTTAGACATCTTAACTGTCAAAATGGGCTGCTGTGGAAACTGAAAAATGAGTAGTGAGTTTGAGGGTTTTTTTCTTAACTTAAAGTACCTTAAGTTTATATTTGAAAATCTAGTTTAACTTTAGTCAGTGGCGTCGCTGGCATTGGGCACCCCGGTGCACGTGCCCTGAGTCCCAACGCCAGTGCCCTGGATCTCCGGCCCAATTGGACCAGGGATACAGGGCCTAATCCCCAGCCAGCCATGGTGGCCCCGTCCGCGGCCAGGGATCCGGGGCCTGGCTGGCTGCCCAGCAGGCCACCCCTCCTTCCCCCCCCCCGGCCAGGGATAGGGCAGGGGGAGGTGGTGCCACTGTGGGCAGTTAGGCCGTGGCGGGGCCAGGCCAGAAGCAGCCGCTAGAGCCCAGGCCTGCGGCTGCAGCCACAGGTGGCCAGGCCCCCAATCCCTGGCTGGGGACGGGGCTGCTGCAGCCACCGGCGGCCAGGCCCCGGTTCCCTGGCCGGCCGCCTGCGACCGCGGTGGCCCAATCCCTGGCTGGGGATCTGGGGCCCGGCCAGCTGACCACGGCAGCCCCCTCCTCCGCTGGGGATTGGGGGCCTGGCCACCAGCGGCCACAGCGGCCCCGTCCCCAGCCAGCGATCCAGGGCTGCGTACGCAGGCCCGGCCTCCAGCGGCCGCTTCTGGCTGGGCCGCGCCACACCACACCACACCGCGGCCTAGCTGCCCGTGGCTGCGTGGCCTCCCCATGGCCCTATCCCTGGCCAGGGGGTGTGGCCTTCTGGCTGGGGGTGTGGCCTGGGTTCCTCCCCACCCCAGCAATGCCCCTGACTTTAGTCTCATGACCATTAATGAAAGGGTCATGAAAAAACTCTTAATGAAAAATCCAGTTTTTGGATAAAGAAAACATTTTGGTAATTTTCTTTATTTTAAGAAAATTTAAAAACCATGATATTCTGCAGTTTTAATGCTGCATTCATCAGTCATTACCCATTTGCCATGACATAATATGGTAATAACAGTTATATTAATACTACATTTTCTCCATGTCTGCCAATGTCCTCCTTTTCAGACCTCCCAGTCCTCCTTTCCATGGTTTGGTATCTGGTAACCCTATGCAAATATGTATTCCGCAACCCAGCCACTGCATCAGTCTTCAATCATGGATTTTGCTGTGAAAGAAGAGAGCAGGCATGGCCACACTGCAGCTCTTGAATGGAAAAGTGTCGCTCACGAAAGAACGTTACCAAATCAGTTTCTCGAATTGATTTCCCAAGTGCAAACATCTGCCAGGCTTTGTTTTCGATTAATATAAAGATTATTTTTTCACTCCTAATTGGAGCTGTTTGTCTGTCATGAATGACGTGAGTACCATAAAATTTCTAAAAGACAACTAGATGCCAAGTCTCAGGATAGGGCAGCATCATGAAAAAGTAGTGTAAATAGAAGCAGAAGTTTCTACTGGAAATTTTATGGTATTCTTGATCGGAGTTCTTGGCTCTAGTCTACTGAAACCAGCCAATGAGATTTGTGTTTAAAAGCTCTTGCTATCACACCATTGGAAATACAAGTCTAGTACTCTAGTCAGCTGTAGATTACTTTCTGTTTATGGCACAACCTACTGCTGTGAAGCATTGTATTCCACAATGAAATTTGTGAAATTGAAACATTGTGTAATACGTACAGATCAGTACTTGAGAGCAGGGGCGTCCTTAAGGGGGGGGCAGGAGAGGCAACCGCCCTGGGCCCTGCACTTGGGGGGGGGGGGGGGCGCTTGTGCTTTTGGGGGATCCCACACAGCCAGCCGGAGTAAGGAAGCAGGGAGCTCTTTCAAGCTGTGGGACTAGGGAGCAGCTCCAGCTGGTCAGAGAAGGGGGAAGGGAATTCAGACAGGCAGCGTTTGGTTACAGGAGCTCTTAACTAGCCACCTTCCCACAACTGCTCCCTGAGGGGAAGAGAAAGGGCAAGTGTCGAGGTAAAACTTATGGAGCCAGCCTCAGTCAAGCAAACGGGGACAAAGTCAGGAGAATGTCACATCCCCAACCTTTACAAATCAGGACCTCCTCTTTGAATTTACATCAGCATCTCTAGAAAGTGTTCTCAGATATTAAAGAACTTTTTTCCTTCTACATTTAACAAGAAATTTCAGTCTTCAGGGATGTCTTTTTGAGCAAACTTCTCTGTGCAGATAATGATCTATTATACCTGAGAGAGAAGGCCCCAGGCTAGCACTCATATGGAAATATGACTGGGTTTTTAGGGTTAGTGGCCATCAATCAACACATTAAAGAAGTTTTTTTGTCCTTCCTTCTGCCCTGTAAGTATGCCCCATTGTCACTGATTGCAGTCAGAGCACCAGTCCCAAGGCATGGCAAAGAGGAAAGCAACTGTGGCTGTGTGCGTCTAGTTTAGCGAAACGAACAAGGAATCCTGTGGCACTTTTAAAGACTAACAAATTTATTTGTTAGCTTTTAAAAGTGCCACAAGACTCCTAGTTTGTTTTACATCAGGGTATCTGAGAGGAGGCCAAAGGTCCCTTGTTGCTTCCTCTCATCCTCAAACAGTACCTGAGTTTCATTACTTAGATCACCTGCAAAGCAATGAGGAATGTATGAATACATATATTAAAATAAGACAGGAAAGGAGAGAGTCAGGCAGCATAAAGGAAATAACATACATTAGACAATTGGAATCCAGGGCTTTAAGGTGAGAGAGGACCTGAATTTATTTCTTATCATCCAGAAATAGCTTCCCCCTCTCTGAATTTTCAATTTAACAAAAACGATCTAAGAAAAATTATTAAACTTGTAAAATTGTGTGCCCATCTTGAACAGAAAACCAGAACCACAAAGAAAGGTACCTCCAGATGCTCCTGTCCATTTGGCTGTGAGGGTGATGAAACATCACCATGACACATTCAATATTGCCTACCCTAAACATCAAAAATACTCACAAGTCTGGCTTAAATATATCATTAAAACTCACTTAAAAACAAAGAGATGTTTAAAGAAATAATAAATGAGGGGGAGCTATTTTCTGACTTCTGGGTTTCGAGCCTTTAGGATAAAGTCAGGTCATGTTTTTCTGCTTCTCTGCAACTTTTTAGTTTGAGGACTAGAAATTTATGATTTAAAAGAAAAATTATGACACTGCCCAGTGTTCTCTCTAAGCGGATGATGCAGCTGAACAAGTTATGGGTGCACAAGTTATTGGGGAGCCAGTGGGCAGCAGGGAAGAAGCCTATTGGGACCTGGAGAACCAGCAGGGAACTTGCTCAGCTGCATCATCAGCTTAGAGCAGTGGTTCCCAACCTTTTTCAGGCTGGGGACCCCTTTGTAACAAAAAAAATCTTTGCGGACCCCCCCCCCCACAGCTGATTATGTAATCTGGCCTGAATGGGCAGACTCTGGCCTGCACCAGTGGGACAGCTGGTGAGCAGCGCTGCCACCACCATTGCCCACACCACCAGGGAGCTGAGCCGTGGCAGCTGAGGTCCCCTGCCCTTGCCTCTGCTGGGGACCTGCTGTGGCTCCATTCCCCTGCCGCGATACAGCCACAGAAGGGGAAGGCAGCCCTGGCAGGGAGCATCAGGTCTGTAGTTGGATTCTGGCCCCGGGTAGGGAGAGGCTTTGCAGACCCCCTGCAAAGTGTCTGCGGACCTCTGGGGGTTCCTGGACCACAGGTTGGGAACCACTGGCTTAGAAGGAATATTGCCTGCAAAGTTTAAAATGGGGGGGGGGCCCCCACACAAACTGATTCGCCCTGGGCCCCGCTGCCCCCTAGGTACGGCCCTGCCTGAGAGAGCTTTTACATACTGCGTTGACAAGTTACTGCCCAGATTTTAAAAAACTCACCAGTAGCCTGCAGTCTTGATATCGAGCAACAGCTGTTTTTACTGTATAGGCCTAGTCTTCTTGTTAACCTTAAGAAATTATTCAAATCTGACATTAGTAGGATCAATATTTGCCCTCTTTTTACAATAAGATTAAAATGTGCAATAGATTTTAAACTTAGTAATTTTGGAGTAAGTAAAAGTATGTGGTTTTATGCCTCAGTGCGGCTCAAAGTTTTAATAATCAGCTTGTGTGGCTCTTGAGTTCCATAAGTTTGGCCACACCTGGAAGAGAGGATGGTTGCAGGGCTGGATTATTGAAGGGGCTGAAGCCCTGGCCTGAAGGAAGGGGACCCAGGCTCCAGCCCCTAAAACGCCTGTAATCTGCTGCCCCCTGCTCAGCGCCTGCTTAGAGTGCTCCTTCCCTCCCAACGCTGGGCACTGGCACCAGAGGCCAGGCTCTGTGCTCCCATCCTGTCCCTGGGCCAGCTGGCCCACCCCAGAGGTGAGGTGCCTGTTCACTCCACCTGGAGGGTAGGCTGGCTGGTGTGGCCTCTACTCCACCACAGCTTTCCTGGGCCCATGGCTTTGGGGGGGCTGCATCAGTGACTTCTGTGCCACACACCAGCTGCCCCCCAGGCAGACTGGTTGGAGGGAGACCTGGGTGGGAGTGGTCTCTGGCCCCAGGTCCCCCCCCCCCAGTGATGGGGGGGACCCTGTGGTGGACAAGTGGCCCCAGGCATGGTGAGAGGCAGCCTAAGGCTCCCAGGCCTGTTAATTCAGCCCTAGAGGGTTGGGACAGCACCCACCACCTGTAGATAGGCATGGGAGGAGCATGAGCCCTGCGCTGTGGGTGCTTGTAAGATGGGGTGCCCCGAGCCTCCTGGTAGGGTGCCTGGATATTATTGTCAATCGCCTCACTTATTGAGTGGGGCGACGACCAAATACTGTCTCTGGCCTAGCAGTTAATAATTATTGTCTCTAGTAGTTAACAACGAGAGAGTTGCTAGGAGCAGCTTCCAACAGGTGCTGGGAAGCAGGAAGGTCACGGACCAACCCAACTCCACTGTGTCCCAGCCCAAATCCCAATGCTGGGCTTCATGGTTGGGTAGGGGACCGGTGGGGTCCTAGCCTCAACACACCAGTTTACTCCTCAATTCAGTCCCCACTGCACCAAGGCCCTGCACCCCTGGTTCACTCATGGCCCATGGGGCCTGAGGTACCTGCTCCTCCTTGGTTTCCTCTGATAGTGGGCTAGGGGCAGGTTGCTGAACCCTTCATTGTCCTCATCAATGTGGCGCAGAGCTAACAGGCTGGGTAGGTCCTCCAGTGAGGGTAGCTCCTCCAAGTCAAACCCAGCCTTTTCAGGGCTGTCATTACTGGCCATGGGAAGCTTATCAAAGTCACAGGAGACTGATGGGTAGATAGGGACTGCAGGTTCCCCCGGTGGTGGTGGTGGCAGCAGCATAGGTAGCTCCAGGAGTTCAGAGCTGGGGTTGTCCCTGGCCCTTTCATGGCCAAG
Organism: Podocnemis expansa; assembly: GCA_007922195.1. Taxonomy (NCBI): domain Eukaryota; kingdom Metazoa; phylum Chordata; order Testudines; family Podocnemididae; genus Podocnemis; species Podocnemis expansa. Next base: position 667,238 of record ML681991.1, on the reverse strand, counting down.
AGGTCCCCCCAGCACTGGTAAGTTCTTGGCAAACTAGGTCTCCGGCTGGGATGTTGTTGGCGGATCCAGGCCTCCATCTGGTCCCCAGGGGTCTAGTAAGTCCTCAGTTGGCCAGGTCTCCTGCTAGGCCTATGGAGAAGGCAGAATGAGCTCTTTCCCCTTCAGTCACCAAGCCCTAAATGAGCTCCGTAGCCTGCCTTTAATACTACCTGTCCCTGGCTCCACCCCCTTAGGGGCGAGGCAGTCTGGGCTGCTTGTCTCTGAGGGAGTCCATCTTGCCTCCTTATATAACGGAGCCTCTCTTGCCTTCTTACAGTACTGCTATGCAAAATTCTCAGATCTCTATGCTTGATATGGAATACATGTCTGTACTCACTTCTGCAAGAAGAATAGGTACAAGATGGGCATGTAACAGTCTGTTGTTGTTAAGTTTTGAGATCTATTTAACCTGCTTTTAATCCTTTTTATGGGTGCCATTTTAATTTTATATTATTCTAGTTTTTAATCAACATGCCATGTGGCACCAAGTAATATGACTTACAGAAATCTGTGCATATTACATCAGCTGTATACCTTTATCAATCAGACCTTTTATTGCATCAAACAAAGATATCAAGTAAGTTTGACAGGCCCTAGTTTCCTGAAGCCCATGTTGATTAACATAAATTATTTGTCTCTCCTTTAATTCTACATTGTTTGAGTCCTGTATCCAGCCAGGATTGCTGTCAGGCTGACAGACCTATAACTACTCAGGTCATCCTATTTACCCTTTTTAATTATTGTCACTACGTTAGCTTTCTGAGAGTCTTCTGGGACTTCCCCACCATTCCAAGATTTACTGAAAATCAACATTGATGGTCCACTGAGTGCCTCAGCCAGTTCTTTGAAACTCTTGAATGCACCTTATTAATGACTCACAATCATCTGTGATCACCCACAGACCAGGTCTCTCCTTCTCTGCCCCCAGTTGTAACATAAATTTTTATTTGCGTCTAAGTGTATGGCCTTGGACTTAGTACTACTGAATTTCATCACATTTGTCGCTCCAGTCTTTAAGGTCATCCAAATCTTCCTGTATAATAGTCCTGTTTTCCTCTGTATTGATGATGCCTCCCAACTTTGTATCATCAACAAATTTCTTTAGCACTCTCCTACGTTTTCTGCCAAGGTCAGGTTTGTCCCAAGACAGATCCTTGAGGAGCTCTGCTTTTAACGTGCCTTTAGGGCTGATAATTCACCTTTCAGCACAGTCCATTGCCTTCTCCCTTTTAGCCACCTCTCACTGATCACCCTTTTCCCTCACTGGGGGAGGTTGCTGGGAATGAGACGTAGAGAGCAAAGGGTAGGTTGGTGGGACAGCAGGATCCAGGTAAAGGAAGGTTACTGACACCGGCTTGTGCAGCCAGTGATGGCAGGTGGTTCCTACATGGTCACACTATCTGAGAGCTTGTGAGGGATGTTAGCCCTGTGCTTTGTGTGGTGGTGGGCTGGGACAGCTGGAAGAGATCATGGAGCAGTGTGGCAGATGATGCGGTCCATGGGCTTGGAGGGATCTCACAGACCATGTAGCAAAGCATTGCTACCACGACTCTTCCGTTGACCCTAAACGTGATTGTTGTAGAGACTGTTTATGGTACTAGGCCTTACAGACTTGCTCTGCTGGGAAAAGGCTGCTTGCAAAAGCAATGAGGCCTGAAGGGGAGGGGCCACAAGTGCTGTGAGAGGGGCCACAGGACAGTGGTTTTCAAACTATAGGTTGGGACCCAGTACTTGGTTGTAGACCCTCAGGTACTGGGTCACAGCAGTGTCACCACTGCTACAAAACTGAATGCATTGCTCAAAGATGTAATTGCTGGTTCACGGGCATGAATGATTTTTTTTTTTCAACTGGGTCCTGAGGAAAAAAGTTTGAAAACCACTGCAAGGGGGCCTTGCCCATAAAGGCGCATGTGGCTCTGCTGGCCAAAAGGAGGGTCTCTGCTCTGAGCAGAGGCTTGCTGGCAGCCTAGGCTGTCTATGCAGGGAGTGCTGGTGTAAGGAAGAGCCATGTGAAATACAGTTCTCACCTGACCTGCGCTCAGTCAGTCTCACCTTACCTTACCACTGTTGGTGGGAAGGCCAAGAGCTCACCCAGAAACTGGTCAAAGAATCCATTGAAATGTCTGTGGCACAGAGGATGCTGCAGGGAAGAAACTAAGCATGTGGTGGGAGACGGAAAGGGAAAAGGGCCCACAAACTGAGATGCTGCCCTCCCCTCCACACACCAAGGAGTGCCTGTCCCTGGGCAGACTTGGGGGCAGAGATCCAAGCCATTTGGTAGCCTGGAGCAGCAGGATGAACTGTGGCTGCACTTGGCTGGCAGCCCTGACCAAGCCCATGAAGAGGTGCCATGTGAGTAGCCCGGCCGTGCTGTGGGTCTGACTCCCCTTCTCTGCTATCATGCTATTTTTGAATTCTCTTTTGTTTTTGTTTTTGTTTTTGTTTTTTTGTTTTTCTTTTTTGTTCTGTCTCCTCGTGTTTGGTCCCTAGGAGCCAGCGCTAAGAAACAGGGCGAGGACTTAGCGGATAATGACGGGGATGAAGATGAAGGTATTTCTGTGCTTGAGGCTGCTGCTGCTGCATGACATGCAATTGCTCCCCATTCTCTGCCATTCCAGGGAGCCCTGTTTGTTTGTGTCTCTCTGTTTCCGTGTGCTGAGCAGTTGCACGGGGAGGGATGGGATGGGGTGGAAAGGATGGGGTGGCAGGGCGGCTGGCCAGCTCTGCAGAGGGTGCGCAGACCTTGGCCCTTTCTTTGCTTTCCTTTGGGGTTTTGCTTTAGGAGTTTGCTGGCTGCCCCTCCCTGCTTCTGTATGAGCAAAAAGCTCTGAAGAAGCATGGCAACATGTGAACAAGAGAGGAGTAAAGGAGGCCTGGGCTGATTTCAGCTCGTGTGTGAACTAAGTGACTTTTCCTTCTGGATCCACCCCCACACTCCCATCCCAACCCCTTTCCCAACACCATGCACAGCATCAGAGCAGTGAGCACTGGCCTTATCCCTCTGTGTCCCATGCGACTCCCTCTGGTGCCCCTCAGGCTTGCAGGGAGCATGCATGTGGGAGAATGCAGACCAGACCTGCTTTAATCCATCTCCAGATTTGCTGTCTGGAGTCTAGTCCAGCTCACTCTCTCTCTCGCTCTCTCTCTCATGCATCTGCTCGCATGGTCTCTCTGCCAGTACCACTCCCCACTACAGGTGCAGAGGAAGCAGGAAATACGGAAGAAGACTGTAGGCTGAGCACAGAGCTGTTGAGCTCTGGAGAGCCCCAGACTTTACTGGCCTCTGTTTTCTCTCCAGGGTTAGCATCATCACTTGGGAGCAGGGAGGACCCCTACCTAGCCAGTGAAAGGCAGCTAGACCAGCAGATAGTAGCCCAGAGCATTCTGTCCCAGGCTGTGCCATGGGGGCTGGTGAGCATCACCCAGGCAACTCATATTCTCTCCTGCTAGCTCAGCCAGTTGGCTTTGGATGGGACAGAAGATGATTCTGTGAGTCTCCATGTGGGTGTTTGAGCTTCTGCTTTAAACACCTAGCTGTGCTCTCTGTGTTGTAGTTGCTGCTAAGGGAAACCATGCATCCCACTGTTTACGTTCACATGACTGGGCGAAGGCAGCAGCTCTCGTCTTGCCGAGACATGAGTCACATGATGGGCGTACTGTGCTGTTTGCTGAGGGGATGGCAGAGTTGTGGGTGAGCAAGGGAGCATGCCAGTATTGGATGGGGATGGCTGCAAGCGTGAAGTGGGGCACCATGAGCTGGTGAAGTCAGCAGGTGGTTGCACAGGGTCCTGGCCACCTGGAAGCTAAGAGCAGGGAAGACTAGAATTACTTTTGGGGAGGTGGCCACCCACCACAGCAGGGCTGTGTGGCCAAGGACAGATGGGCACAATGCACAGACGAGTCCAAAGCACAGATATTGTGGAATGGTGTTGCTCTGAGTTAAGTCGGCAGGAGGTGCCAGGGGAACTAGGTGATGCCCCAGGGTTTGTAAGATCATTGTGCTAGCAGCCTCATTTACTGTTCACTAGTGACCTTGGTATGTGGGTAGCTAAATGCTAGATCCACCCCAGAAGGCCAGGCAGGAATGTGCTGAGCCCAAGGAGGGAGGTGGAGCCATGGCCAGCGGGGCGGAGCATGCCTGGGTTTGCCATGAGGCCCCATGTGATGGGTCTACACCAGATGCCTTGCCTCTTGCCTGTCCCCTAGTATCAAGCCACTGGAATGGAAGCCTCTGATGTCTCAGAGCAGAGCAGATCCTAGCTCACTAACCAGAGAAGGAGCTCATCCATTTCCTTTTCAGTCATTGCAGGCTTCCGTACTGTCCTAGCTTGTAAATGTCCTGGGCAACAGCCCCAGGCAAGGGTGATGGGTTCTGCCTGGGCTTACTGAGGTAAGTGGTTCCCAGCTGTTCTGCTCACCCTACCCTCAGTTTTCTTCTCATCCAGCAGCAGGAGCTGTGTGGCAGTGAGGTGCAGAGTCTTAAAGGATGAGCAGCTTGAGTTTGCCATGGTGGGAGCAGCATTTGGATGGGCTGGACTTGGGTTGCTAAGTCAGAGTTGGGCTGGAGAGCCACCGCAGCAGGGTTGACGGGAGAGCCCAAGGCGTAGGGATGAAGGGTGATCGCAGGGCACAAGGAGATGGGTGGAAAGTGGGGCATTTGAAGGTTTTGGGTTTGAACCTAGGAGTACTAGAGATCAGAGATACATGAAGATGGGAGGCCCTGCATGTCAAAGCTTGCCTTGAATGATACCAAAGGCCAACCTATAGCCCTTCTATGGTGCTGGGACATCTGTGCTGGCCTTGCTCAGCTTTTGGCCAGAGCCTCACAGAACCCAGGAAGGAAGAGGGCAGCCTGCTCCTAGCATCCCCCCCATCCCTCTGGGCTATGCCATTGCTTTGCCAAGACCCTGGAGCAGGGTTCTCTGAGCTCTGCTTCTTGTGTCTGCAGTGCATCCCTCCCTGGGGCCTTTAATATGGCTTGCCTGGGTCCTGGCAGGTGTCAGCACTAGGACTCCCCTGGCCCATGTGGGGGCACCCACCCAGCTCCTTCCCCAACCCTGCGTCTCCTGTCACTGAGGCAGGACCCCTTGTATCTGCCCTCCTACATATCACACACTTGTCCTCTTCAGGTGCACTGCGGCCACTAGTCTTGGCTGTGCAGGCTGTCATGGCAGGACACTCCTGTCTCTAGTGCTGGCTGGGCAGTGCTTTGGGAGTAGGGATGTGGCTAGAGAGGATAAAGCAGATCTTGGAGCCTGGAAGGCTTGGGCCTGGTGTTAGCCGGTACTGTCTTCCAGTCCACAATGCTCTTGATGCCTTGTGCACTTGGCAGGAGCCATGGGGCCCGCCTCCCCTAGGGAGCCTCAGTGCCTGAACAGTGCAAAGAGGTGGGGCCCTGCTCATTCCCTGCCTGGAGGAGCCAGAGCAGGTGTCTGCACCTTAACTGCCAGTGTGCACTGCTGGCAGTGAAAACAAGAATGGGTGTGAACTTGGCCCCAGACTTGGCAGGTCAGCAGGTAACTCGCTGTCTAGACAGGCCAAGGACCAGCCTTCTACAGGTGCAGCAGCATAGCTACAGATTGGCTTTAAAAGCAAATGAGGCACATAGGTCCAGCTGAGGCTGGCTGGTGGTGTAAGGACCTGAGTTTGGCTAACCTGATACAAGCCAGATTTAAACTGCATTCCCAGTGCCCTGGGCTGCTGTCAGCTTAATTTTCCTGGACATGTGATTTCGGCCAGGAGTCACTCTGAATGTACACCAGGCCAAGGAAGCTACGAAGCCAGCACATGGTCTGTAGTGGGGAGGGGAGGGGAGAATGAGTGAGGAATTTTGTGGGGATGTGGCTGTGTATCAGTATCAGTATCAGTAGTGAACTGTGAGTGTCCAGCATCTTCAGGGCACCCTCCTGGCAGATGGAATTTAACCTAGCAAAACCAGCTGTTTTCCCATCTGCAACCTCAGACCTTCCCAGTATCCCAGAACTCCAGGTATTGGGGCTGAAGTTGCTGTTTGTCCTCAGTGCACCGCACTGTGATTCATTCAGCTGACTAGCAGTATCCCTGGCAGTCACATTGGTGATGCTGGAGATTGCCCAAAGCTGCTGACCCCTCTCTGCAGCTGTGGCACTTGAGGGGTGTTTGGCATCTGGAACGGCTAGACACAGTGAAATGGTGGGATGGGGGAGAGCTGTGTATATTGATTTGGGAGCAGGTAAACATGGCAACCAGAAGGCAACTTCCTCCATGTGTCAGCACCTGCACTGCACCTGCAGAGCTCACTGATGCCCCCCAAGACCAGAGGCTTGTGATGTCCATTCCATGGGCAAGAGTCCCCTGTGACAGTAAATAGGGGAAGATGCTGCTGCCTGAGGCATTGGCTCAGGTGTGGCAGAGATGGGAAAGGTCTGGAGAAGGATCCAGGCTGAGGCTGAGGAATTTAAATGAGGAAGGAACCAGAATGCTTAGCCTCTCCACCTTGTGCAGCCTGTTCCTACAACAATGTCCAGCCACTCTGGCAAGGCAACTCTTCCAGCACACCCCGGTTGCGCTAGTGGGGCTTGCTACCCCTTGTGATGCAGCAGGGGAGGGTTCTGCCTTCAGCTCCAGCCTGTAGGCTGCTCTGGCAAAAAGCAGGGGCTATAAGCTGCTTATAAATGCCAGAGTATTCCTTTGGTGTCCCCAAAGCATAGGGGAAGCCTCAGTTGAAGGATTATGCTAGGGTATGGGGGTATAGCCCATACATGCTTGGCCACAAGTGACAAGCAGTAACTGAACAGGCTGCAGTGACTCAGAGCAGCCCCAGGGTTGCGTATAGTACACACCAGTAGCTATTCAGAATTGGAAAGGGTGCCAAAAAGAGCCACAAAAATTATTTGAGGACTGGAGACAACAGTGGACACTGGAAGAGGCAAAGAGCTCAAGCTGTTTAGCCCATGATGGTGTGGTGAATTGATTACAACGTATAAATTCCTTGAGAAAGAGAAACAGTGGGTGCTAAATGGCACATTAATTAGGCTTGGCAAAATTCTATTTGATTTTAATATTTCTAATGGACAATATTGGTGCTTCTTTCTAAGCATTTTTTAGATTTTTATCAATTTAAATTTCATAGCTAGGAAATGATGTGGGGGATGTTAGACAATCATTTATTTAATGACAGTATACAATGAGATTTCAAAAGCTAAAACTTTGAGTGTTAAAACACGTACTGTCAACATCACAGATCAAAACAGGCAAAGTAAATAACCTTCAATCAAACTAGTAATTTCTGAAGCAGCGTTTTTTTTTGTTTGTTTGTTTGTTTTTGCTATCAGTGAATGTTGACAACTGTCAATGGAAATATCTTTTCACTGGATTGTGTGTGCGCATGATGAAAATACTGACAAAGAATCTACTCCTTCCCAAGCCCCTCTTAAATCTAGCCTAGAAAGGCAAAACAAGAACCAGTGTCTGGAAGCTGAAGCCAGATAAATTCAAATGAGAAATTAGGCAGAAATTTTTGAAAGCAAAGGGGATTAACCATTAAAACCAGCTCCTGGGGAGAGGAATGGGGAATTTTCCACCTCTTGATGTCTTCTGATCCAGATGGGATGCTTTCTGGAAGTCATGCTTTTCCAGCTGTCTGGAGTGGCTCATGATTATCATGAGTGCCAACCTCAGGGGAGATCCCTGACCTGATGGTATGATCTAGATTAGAATTAGCTTTCACCAAGCCAGTAACAAATGTGAACTCCTGACATAACTGTATGATAAATTATACCTTCAAGTCAGCAGCACTGCTATGGGTACCTGCACGGCCCCCACAATATGCCAACATTTTTATGGCTGACCTAGAACACTCTTTCCTCAAGTCTCATCCCAAAGCACCTCTCCTCTACTTACTCAACATCGATAACATCTTCATCATCTGGACCCATAGCAGAGATGCCCTTTAAGGTCTCCACAGAGATTTTAACAATTTCCACTATTAAACTTAACCTGGAACATTCCACACAGCAGATCCACTTTCTGGGCACTACAGCACAAATTAAGGATGGACACTTAAGCACCACCTTATACCGAAAACCTGCTGATGGGTAGAGTAAACTACATCCTCTGAACTTTCATCCTAAACACACCATACTATCCATTGTCTACAGCCACGCCCTAAGATATTACTGCATTTCCTCTGATCCCTCAGATAGAGGGACAGACACCTTCAGGATCTCTATCAGGCTTTCTCAAAACTACAGTACCCAGCTGCAGAAGTGAAGAAACAGAGGACAGAGCCAGGTGGGTACCCTGAAGTTAACTACTACAGAAGAAGCCCAAGAAGGAAAACACCAGAACGCCTCTAGTCATCACCTGCAACCTCGCAAGTCAGACCTCTACAAAAACATCCTCAGGGTTCTACAGCCTATTTTGCAAGATAATCCCTCACTCTCTCAAGGCGTGGGAGACAGACCTCTCCTTGCTTACCAAAAGCCTCCCAATCTCAAACAGATACTTACCAGCAATTACACACCCAACAACAGAACCATTCAAGCAGCCATAGGTCTCTGCAACAAACCATGCTGCCAACTTTGCCCACATATCTGCACAAAAGACACTATTACAGGACCTGATAATACCAGCTACTCCATCAAAGGCTCATTCACCTGCTTATCCGCCAACTTGATTTATGACATCGTGTGCAAGAGACTCCCCTCTGCCTTATATAGTGGACAAACAAGACAGTCCCTGCGCAAAAAAATAAATGGGCACAACTCTGACATCAGAAATCTCCACACTCTAAAATCACTGGGTCAGCATTTCAATCTTCATGCTCACTCCATTAACGATTTGCTAATTGCTGTGCCCCCACAGATGCACGGTAAATCAAGGCATCAAACTACTGAAATTGAATTCATTTGTAAATTTGGTTGCATTGCTTCAGGTCTTAATCAGGACACTGGATTTTTTTCTCATGACAACAGGTGATCTGTCCTCATCTCCCTCTGTATGCTGTTCTCCAGGGTTTGAATCTTTACAGCTGTTTTGATTTGCTGTTACAGTGTGACCTGTTCCCATGACCTGCACTTCCCTGCACTTATTTCCTACCAGTCTGTAAATTCCCCCATCTTCAAAGCGTCTGACGAAGTAGGATCTTCTCCCATGAAAGCTCATGCAAAAAATAAATTTGTTAGTCTTTAAGTGCCACAGGACTCCTTTCTTGTTTGTTTTACTGAACTAGACTAACATGGCTTACCCCTTTGGATCTTGGTATCATGCAACAGTTTCATGGATTGCACAGACTCTGTGCTATGAGAGAGACTCAACCAATGTCAGGAGTTCTTGCTGGGGGACTAGTGGGTCCAAAGGGCAGTCTTGTTGAAAGGTTTTGTGGCCACATGCTGGTTTGGGAACGACTGCCCAAAGGCTATCCTGGCATAACAGCCTCAGTCACACCCCACACCTAGACAGGACAGAGACCTCCGACTCAAGGACGGGCTCTCCTTACACCTTCGTGCAGTCTTATTAAGATCACCTCACTAAACCAGTGACCCAACTGTAAAGGAACAGCCCGATCTGCCAGTGCACTTTGCATCATCAGAGAAGCCCAGACCCTGTAAATGCAGGATAACTGCCTCTTGTGGTTGAGGTACCACAGACTCTGCCCTGTGATGTTAAAAGTTTAAAGCAACACCTAAGAACACTAGCAATGACAGCTCATTAAATCATTAGAGATATCAGAGGAGCATTCCATTTGGGTTTCTTGCTTCCTACTCAGATGTGACAGAATTAAAACCCAACCAAATGAGGAAATTCCGACTAAAAGGACCCTGTTAAAATGAAGTTAAAGTTGAGGGCACATACCAGGAACTTAAGGGTAAAAACACACTTATGGGGATGCTGTAATTTTCCTAGAGCCCAACCCTACAGAATCCACTACATTCAGAGTAAGGGTTAAACTTAAAAGACATCCAAACTTGTTCAGACATGGAAATACACACTTAAGGCATCCAAGCAATCCTAATTCTTTCTTGTAGGGAAAACAATGCAATTATGATTAAGGCATTTGGGGTTTGTGGTTCCAGATTATGTTAAACTGATTTTTAAAGACATATTCATCTTGGCTCCACCACGTACAGTTAAGGTTGCCTAAGTGCCCTACCTGGGTATGCCCATATCTCAAGATGTTTGCATTTCCTATAAATGTAACTCTAGCTCTGGATTTCCTGGGCTTGTCACATTTGGTCTGGGACAATTAGACTCAGACTTCAAAGCCTGAAGGGATCATCACAACAGCAGGCCACAGACCTTCATTCATCTACTCCTGCAACAGCCCTATAGCCTCTGGTTGAGCTACTGACGTCCTCAGATCATGGTCTGAAGACTCCAAGTTCCAGAGAATCCATCATTTGCTCTAGTTTAAAGCTGCAAGTGACCAATGCTCCATGCTAAAGAAGGCAATGAGAAATCCTCAAGGTCTCTACCAATCTAAGCCAGGGAAGGGGTGGAGGAGAGTTCCCTCCTGACCCCAAATATGACAACCAGTTAGACCTGGAGAATGCAGGTAAGACGCACCAGGCAAACATATGAGAAGGAATTCTCTGTAATAACTCGGAGCCCTCCCCACCTCCTATCGCATCTCTGGCTGTTGGAGGTATTTGCTCAGGGCTGGTGCTAAGCGGTAAGCAGCCCCTGCGTAAAAGGGGGGGCGCCGGCATTTTGAGGGGCGTCAAAAGGGGACAGCGCCGTGGCACTCCCCTGATGACATCACTCATCTGCACCGGCGTCGCTCTGCTGCCGGGGGGGGAGGGGCGCCATGATCCCCAGCGCCGGCCCTGTATTTGCTCTAGCAGTTGCAGATCAGCAATGTGCTATTGTAGGAAGTCACATCATACTATCCACTGTGTAATCTTGTCAAATTAGTCTTTAAGTGCCACAGGACTCCTTGTTTGTTTGATTTACAGTCCTACCATGAAATCACAGACAACCCCCTTGGGCTTTCCAGTCTATCTTGCCACCCAGGCAAGCTGTGGTAAATGGTCACTTGCACCAAATATCACAAAATATGCAGGCTGCTTCTAGTCCTAAGAGACCAGTCACCACATGTCAATTTATTTAATAGTTTTGACACCAAAGACAATGTCTATAGCCTGTTCTGTAATAAACTAACTAAAGGTTTATGAGCTAGGAAAAAGAAATGAATGCTTGAGGCCAGTCTACACCACAGACCTATATGGGTATAAGTGCATCACTCAGTGTGTTAAAAATCAACCTCTCGAACAACACGGTGTACAGCCCTAACCCCACCCCCTGTGTAGACAAACAGTCCCTCAGTGAAGTGGATTAACTACGCCAAAGGGAGAAGCTCTCCTGTCAGTTGAGTTTGGGTTGCCACCCATCCTACTTTTGGCCCCTTAGGAATGCCATGTGCCTGGTTTCAAAGTGGGAGATCTGGTTGAAAAGGGAACCTGGCCATGTCTACTCAGATGTACTCAGCGGACACCAAAGAGTGTTACCGTGAGGTGGGGGAGGCACCAGGCCTGCTCTGCCAGGGCTGCCTCCTACCTGCAGCAGACTCTGTCAGGCAGCAAAAGCTCCTGTCCCTTTCTGGACCAGAGGATGCCCTGCCCTGCCCTGCCCCGCTGGAGTAGGGGAAGGAGGTGGTGGACTGGGAAATGTTACCAGCAACTGTCTAGGAGTGCCTTTCTTCATGCAAAGTTCCAAAGGGGTAGCTGTGTTAGTCTGGTCCAGCAAAACAGCAAGGAGTCCTGTGGCAGTTAAAGACACATTTATTTATCACATGAGCTTTTGTGATAGAAAATCCCGCTTCATCAGATGCTTTGAAGATGGGAGAATTTACAGAATGAAACTAAATGCAAGGGATTGTAAGACATGGGATCAGGTCATACAGTAACAGCAAATAAGAGTAGCTTTTAAGATTCAAACACTGGGAAACAGCACGTAGAGGAGGGTCAATTCAAATTACCTGTTGTAATGGGAAAAGAAAAAAAACAACAAGCAGTTGTGTAGCACTTTAAGACTAACAGATTTCTTTTTTGCATGAGCTTTCGTGGGAGAAGATCCCACTTCCAAGTTCACCCATCTTCGAAGCATCTGAGGAAGTGGGATCTTCTCCCACGAAAGCTCATGCAAAAAAGAAATCTGTTAGTCTTAAAGTGCCACACAACTGCTTGTTGTTTTTTTACTGGACTAGACTAACACGGCTATCCCTTTGGAAACTGTTACTGTATGACCTGATCACTTGCTTTATACTCCCTTGCATTTAGTTTCATCCCATTCTGTAAGTTCCCTCATCTGCAAAGCATCTGATGAAGTGGGATTTTCTCCCACGAAAGCTCATGCAATAAATACATAAGTCCCACAGGACTCCTTGTTCCCCCCCACCCCCTTTTTCTTCTTCTTTCTCTGCTTCTTCTTCATGCAGCAGCACTGCACTGTTTGGAAAGACAAGCCCTTACTAGCTAAAGCAAGCAAATGCTTGCACACACACACTCTCACAAACTGCCATGCATGGTTCCTGAAGATAACAGAGATGTGGTGATCTTTCTATTCGGTTTGTCTTTCAGAGCATACCTGGACATGATCCTCAGGGGATCTCTTGCTTCTGTTTAGCATCTCTGGCCCTGTGAAAAGTCTAACAGCAAAGAAATGACCAATTTTCTTGTGACCCTGTTTTATCTTTTGCATGTGGCGTTCCAGTCCATAAGAGCTCTCTTGGAAGGAGCTGCTGCAAGGTGTGCTAGGCCCATTCATCAGTCCTTTGTATTGGAGTGTTTCTTAATGGCCCATTGAATCCTGATAGGCATCCTTAGTTGGCTGGAGGGGAAGGGGGGGAGGGATTCCTAGGCCTATGTTCACATGTTCAGAGTAAATATTTTCAGCCTTGTAAAGCAAGAGCTTCCTGTCTCCTGATGGCATGCAATGCAGACATTAGAAGTGAGCTCAAGGCAGGCAGCACTTTGCAGTATTGTATAGAGTCTGAATGTTAAGCATGTGCTTGTAAGACACCACTGAGCTATAGGGGTGCTGGTTTGTCTGCAGCTAGGAGTTTGTCAGTTCTTAGCTAACACCAAGAGAGCTGGCCAGTAGGCATTGGGAGGCTGGCTGAGCTGACTGAGGTCAGCACTGGCAGGGCGAGGTAAGTGTCCTGTGTTGTACAGATTAACTGATCAGACGGTCTTTCTTGGTCTGACTGAGTCAGAAACAGGAATGCAGAAATGTCTCTGCCCTCTTCCCATGCCCAGGCTGTGCTTCCTGTGCACTTCTGCTGGGGGAATTTTGGCCACTGCTGGAGGCTGCATGGGGGTCTGGCTGAGCTGTCAGCCTGCCCTGACAGGGTATGGGCACGCTGCTTTGCTGGTAGTTCTGGGCTTTCCTTTCAGATTTCCGACTGCAGTTGGAATTACCATAAAGCCATGCCAACATGGGGAGTTCCCAATGCGAGCCTCTGTGGCTTTGTCCCTTTGGCAGCTTTCTATGTTCTGAGGTGCTGACAAATGCACAGTTCCAAAGGGGAAGCCGTGTTAATCCAGTCCAGCAAAACAAACAAGGAGTTTGCTGGCACTTCCTATCTAATGCATAAAGTGCCACGTAGGGACTTGAGAGACCTGGGTTCAAGTTCCAGCTGGGCTGTAGATGTGCTGTATGCTCCTTGATCTTTGTGGGCCTGTCTCCACCTAAATGAGGGGGTGGCTGTTCTGGCCCTGCCCTGCAGGGTGATGAAGGGGGAATGTAACTATAGCACCTGGATTCCAAACTCAAAGCTGGAAGCTTTTGCTGGAAAGTCATAGTATCTCTAAGGGCTGTTAGGCCTGCAGCCTCTGCCTGCTCAGGGTATTCAGCAGCTAAGCAGGGACTACCAGGGCTGGAGATGGTGCATGAAGAGTTTTTGATCCTGGAAAAAGGGGACATTTGTGGCCACCTTTAAAGAAGGCCAGGAGCCAGACTTGACTTGGAACCTCAGGAGATGCTCTTCTTACAGACACACTGACCTGGAGCTTCCTGTAAGGGAAGGCCCATGATTCTCCTCTTATCCCGGGAAGGTGCCCCGAGCAGTGAGCTTGGGTTGTGGAAGGAGCAGATGAGGGAGGTTGGTTTCTGCTTCCAGGTGCTCTGGTCATGCCTGCCCAGTTCCTCTGCACCCGTCAGGAGTGCTGGCAAGGTCTTGATTTTTGGTACCAGCAGTGCCTGACTCCACAGCGACCTATCAGTGGAGACAGCCAAGATTGGCAGGTCTGGCTGTGTCCCTGAGCACCCTGGCCTGTGTGTTGAGGCTGCCTTTTCTGTGTGCTGCAGCCCAGTGCAGGGAATGACACAAACGAGACACAGGCATTGGGGGTCCATGACCTCTGCCCATGTCTTGCTGAAGGAGTAGGGAGCATTGAGCCTGCCTGGGTTGGCCTTGCTGTGCGTCTGCAGGGCTGAGCAGAGTAACCAAGGGCTTGTGTCCCAGCCACTGTGGAGGCTGTGTAGGACTGGTGGCAGAGGGATGGCTGTAACAGAGTCTGTGAACCCTGGTCAATGGCCAGCACCGCCTGAGGAGCCAGAAGCCAGCGAAGGGCTGACCTGGATGCCAGTGTCCTGCTGAGGGGAGCGAGAGAGATGCCAAGGCCAGGTGTAAGGTGGAAGGGTTTGTTGCTGTGGTTGCCAGTGCCTGCTCCTGTGGTCCAGCACTGGGTGCATGCAGCACGCCAGGCCTGGGCTCTGCCACTGAGAGATGTTTCTAGACAGATGGGGGGGGGGCCTGAGACTCCTCTCAATTTCTTGGCATCTAGTACCCTTTCCCCATACATCCCTCACTGTCCAGCACCTCTCCATTTACACTCCATCCCCCAGCACCTCGTCCAGTCCCTGCTCTCCCCCATTCCCAGTGCCCCTGCTCTGTCTGTCTGTCTGGGCTGCGTGTAGAGCTAAGGGGACATGGGTCAGTATTCATGCAGTGGACAGATGAGTTCCTGCCTTTCCATGGGGAGGCCAGGAATGTGAGTATTGATCTCTCTCTGCTTCCACCTGCCCCAGGCCCTGCGCACGCCTCCCCTCCCAAAGAAATGCCAGCTTCCACAACTGCCAGGGGCTAGCTGCAGAAAGGCTGTACACTAGCCTCAGCTGGCCAATGGCTGCTGCAGTGGGCCTCTACACTCTCGGCTCGACTGCTGAGGACAGAGCCCAGTGCTGAGCGACTGGCCCCTGGGTGCAAGCCCATCTCCCAGGAAGACACTGACAAGGCTGGTAGCCAAATTGTCACCTGTGTCCTGCAGAATCCTACCCGTAGGGGCAGCTCACCATGTGGGCCTGATGGCAGAAGCAGTGCTGGGATTGGCACCTATGGGGTTTGGCCCATGTGGAGGGCAGGTGGCAGTCTGGAATGTGGCAGGCTGAACTCCGTTTGGGCTGCCTGAGATGGCCAGGCCCTGGTGCCTTTCCCTGCTGTCCACCCCTCCTGGCAGAGTCCTGTGTTTAACCTCCTCTTCTTTCAGACATTCGGGACAGTGGGGCCAAGCCCGTGATGGTTTATATCCATGGTGGCTCGTACATGGAGGGCACAGGAAACATGATGGACGGCAGCATCTTGGCCAGCTATGGCAACGTCATCGTCATCACCCTCAACTACCGTGTGGGTGTGCTAGGTATGGGCGACAGCAGGGCCCCCAGTCATCCAGGCAGGTGGGCGAAGACAGGCCTCTGAGGAACACATCTGCCTCTGGGCGGGGGCTGGGGGGGCAGGTATGTGGGGCAGGGGCCTGTAAGACAGTGCTCTGAGGGCAGGTGTCCAGGGGTGAGGGGCAGAGCCCTGAGGGTGGGGGCATCAGGTCGGAGGTGAGGTGAGGGGAGAGTCCCAAGGGGTGGGGCAGAACCCTGAGGGTGAGGGTGAGGGAAAAACCCCAAGAGGCGGGGCAGAGACCTGAAGGTGGGGGCATAGGGGCTAGGCATGTTGGAGAAAGGAAAGTGATCTTGCTTGGAAGTTGGCAGTGAGCTGCTGGAAGTGGAAGGAGGCCTGGGATCCCTACTGGAGGTGGGGTGGCTGTGGCTTTCCCCACTGCACCACAGCTCCTGTTCTGGGGCAAGGGAGAAGCTTCACCCAGCCCTCCTCTCCCACCAGTGGAGGGAAGAGGCCCCGGGAGTTCAGGGGGGCATCTCCTGACAAGTTGCTTTGGGGTGGGGAATGCAGGTGTCACTGGGATTGCTTAGGCCTGTCACCATCACCTGGGAGTGGGGGGCATGGGCAAGGAAAGCGGCTGCCCGTTCCTGTTTGGTGCATGCCTGGGCTGGGCATTTAGTTTCAGTTACAGCCTGGCTGGCTGAACACATTATTGATCCAACATTAAATCATTACCCAGTTCCTCCCTGGGGCTTGGAAACAGCATCGCCTGGCCTACACTAATGAGCTGCCCCCGGGGAATCTCTCATGTCCCATCCTCAGCATGTACAATCTGTCTCTGGAACCAGGGTGATAGCCTAGGAGCTGTCCCAAAGGGCAGATCACTTCCCTTCCTGGCACCACTCTGAGCCCAACCAGCCCAGCCCCCTCCCAATGGACAGGGCCGTGTCTGCTCTTTCTGCCCTGGTGTCAGGCCTGTGGTGGTGGTCCCTGAAGCGCCTCTGTTCTTTATCCCAGTGGCAGGGCTTCCACCTTGCCCTTGGGAGATTGTTCTGGAGCTTCCTGGCAAGGTGAATGGGCCCTTGCAGGCCAGCTGGAGCTGTGGGACCTAGAGCAAATCGTTTAGGCCATGATTTCCCAGTTTCCCATCCACTTGTTGGTGCCTGACCTACGACTGGTGGGACATAGTTCCCAGAGATCACACTGATGTCCACGGGAACTACAGATACCTGGGCTTCTGCAGATCAGTCACCAGCTACATAACTCAGCTTCTCCTTCGAGCGCTGCTCACATCATTCAGTTACAGGTGTCTATGTGCCACAGCGCACAGTAGCTCGGAAAGTCTTTAGCATTAGCCTGTCAGGACAGGGCGCATGGCCAATGTACCCTCCACGCCGCAGCCATGGCTATATAGGTGACCGTGACCCTAACCCTCCCAGTTCCTTTTTCTGCCATCAGCGTTGGTTCGGATCAGCTTTATGTTGCAAAACACAAGGGCCTGTCTTTTCACGCGAAACTCGAAATGCCAGGATTCAAGCCATGCTTAGGATGCTGCAAGGCTTTCCCGATGGACGGTCTGCACAAGAAGTGCCTTGCTTGCTTGAGTGAGTCCCACCTCGCAGCGGACTGCCCCATCTGCTGATCCTTCAAGTGGAGGACTCAGCTGGAAAGGGAGTGTTGCCTCTGCCTAATTTTGGGGACTGGAGCCGCTCTGCTCAAAAGTGGCCGAGCCACCAGCGCTCCACCGAAGCCTCAATCAGCCCGGGCTCAAGATTCCCGCCAATCCCTGGTACCGGGCCCAAGATCTCGGCCTTCCACGGTACCTCCTAGGCACTGACCTTGCCGGTCTCCCGGTAGCCTTCCAGCCGCTCCGGGTAGGGCCCCAGCTCAGGCACTGGCTCACCAAGGGCATTTAAATCTGGCTTCTGTGCAGAACAAGAGGCAACCGGCCACAACGGCACCGCCTCCCTTGGCGCCGCTGCACACAGCACCGTTGCTGATAACCCCGCTTCCGGTACTGTCACTTCCAGTACCATTGGATTCGGCACTGGCAATACCTGCACCGATGCTGGCACCGTCCCAGGCCTCCTCACCCCTCTCCGACCCAGCACCATCAAACCTGGTACCGGGCCCAAGTTCTACGGCCCTGCCTCACCGCTTCTCCAAGGAATTCTCAGTACCGGACTGCCGACCGTCGGGGGGGGAGATCATCCAGAGCATCCTTAGAAGATCCCTTTCTTCCCCCCTAGGAGGAGTGCCCGAGAAAGCAAGCCCGGAAAAGCTCCGTGTCACCGAGCTCGCGGCGAAGGCACCTATCTGGGGAAGCACCTGCCCCCCTCATGACGCCTATGCCACCGTAGAGGTCCCTGCACAATGAATGGACCCTCGACTGGCTGAACGCAACGACAGACGACACCTCCTCCCACTACGCCCACTCGCCTGCACCGGAGTCTTCGGATTTCTCCGATGACGAACCGGACCCTGATTCTATACAACGAAGCAGATCAAGGGCCCCATCATCTTTGTTGCCCAATGAGCAATTAATTGACATGTCCACTGACCGCGAAGGGGATCCTCGCGTCGAGCAGGACCTTCTCCGCTGCATGGTGACGAACCTGAAGCTCAAGTTAGGGGTGATCCAGGTGGAGGATGATTCTCTCTTTGATGCGTGTCATCGAACCCCGCTGGCTAAGATCGGAATCCCCTTGCACGCTGGGGTGTTCCGCATTGTCCAGGAACCCTGGCAAATGCCGTCCTCAATTCCGCCAGTGTCCAAAGTTGCGGACAAGAAATATTCCGTCTCCCTGGAAGGATTTCCCTTCCTGTTTCATCACCTGGCCCCAGGGTTCCTGGTGGTCAACGCAGTCAACCAAAGGGAGAGAGGGCCAACCTAGCACCACACCCAAGAACAAGGGGGCAAGGGAGCTTGACCTGCTGGGCAGGAAAGTTTACTCCTCTGCTGCCCTCCAGCTGTGCATCTCAAACCATTCAGCCTTGATGATGCGCTACATCTTCAACCTGTGGGAAGATCTACGAAATCTCCGGCCGGTCATCCCGGAGGATCGCCTGAGAGACTTCGAAGCGATGCTGGACTAGGGAGAGAGAGCGTCCAGGGATGCGCTTGTGGCAACCTGGGATGCAGTGGACACAGCAGCACGCACAATGGCATCGGCAGTGGTGGTGCACCAATTGGCCTGGCTCCAGAACTCCGGCCTTTCCATGCAGATGCAACAAATTATTCAGGACCTTCCCTTCGAAGGTCCCAACCTCTTTGCACCTTCCACAGATGCAAAGTTGCATAGTATGAAGGACTCAAGGACTGCTCTGAGATCCCTGGGGATCTACACCCTGCAACCTGGTAGGCGTTCCTCGAGGTTGCACCAGCTACAACAGCAGCTATAGCAACTGAAACAACAGCTGCAACTGCAGACCCAGTTTCCGAGATCTCTCCAGTTTCCCCAGTGCCACCTCGGGGACATGGACAAAGATAAAGGCCGATCAGGTAAACGGGGAAGGCTGGGCGCCTCCCAGTTGGGGTGGCGCAGACAGGGGTCGGACCATTCGTTGGGCCGCAAACAGCATTTTTGACGGTCCCCCCGAGGGCAGTGTTCCACACCCCCTGGTCTCCCCCCGCCACCTCTGCCACTTTGCCCCACGATAGACCTGGGTCATGTTGGACCAGTGGATCCTCGATACAGTGGCCAGAGGATATTGCATTCAGTTCCTCTCAACTCCCCAGGACAGGAAACCGTCCCCTCTCATGATCCCAGAGAACCCCAATCTGCTAGGCAAGCTCGAGGCTGAATGCCAGAAGTTACTCTCCCTCGGAGCCATCGAAAGGGTTCCCAAGGGGGAACGCGGCAAAGGGTTCTATTCCCGCTACTTTCTGGTCCCCAAACCCAACGGGGACCTACGGCCCATCCTAGATCTCAGAGCTCTCAACAAAAACATAAAGAAAATAAAATTCCGCATGATCTCCATACCGCAGATCATTCCCTCCCTGTCCCCAGGAGTGTGGTTCGCGGCCCTCGACCTAAAGGACGCTTACTTCCACATAGCCATTCGGCCCCACCACAGTTGGTTCCTCAGGTTTGTAGTGGCACAACGCCATCACCAGTTTACTGCCCTCCCCTTCAGGTTATTGTTAGTCCCCAGGGTGTTCACAAAGTGTGTCGCACCAGTTGCAGCGTTTCTACGCAGGAGGGGTGTAAGGATCTACCCCTACCTAGGCGACTGGCTCACAGTGGGCAAGTCAAGTCGACAAGTACAAGACCATGTCGATGTGGTAATGAACATGTGCAAGTTCCTGGGCTTCCGCATAAACTTGGAAAAGTCCAAGCTTTGCCCCACTCAGGACATAGAGTTCATTGGGGCACACTTAAAACGCCCAGCAAGGCATCACATCCTTGCCCCTGTCAAGATTTTGGTCCATCTGCACCATCATCATGGAGCTCCAAGCACCCAGGCTGACCACAGTGCACAGATGCATGCAGCTCCTGGGTCATGTGGCAGCAGCCACATCGGTAATCTGAACAGCCCGCCTACGGATGCAACCACTCCAGCTCTGGTTCACCACAAGCTTCCGACCAGAAAGGGACCGTCTAGACAAGGTAATCTTGGTCCCCCAACATGCCCTGGAGTCCCTCCAAATTTGGAGGGACCCTGACTTCGTGATGGGGGGAATCCTGTTCAGGGAATCCAAGCCTGTAGGGACCCTGATACCAGACGCCTCCAACTTGGGTTGGGGTGCCCACCTGTCTGGGGGCTCTCTACACAAGGTGTCTGGAGCACCGAGGACAGTTTCCTCCACATAAACATGAAGGAGCTCAGGGCCATCAGACTGGCCTGCATGACCTTCCTAGCCCAGATCCAGGGCAAAGTGGTCCAAATCCTCTCAGACAACACAGCAGCCGTGTTTTACATGAACCGCCAAGGGGGAGTCCGCTCCTCGGCACTATGTGAGAAAGCGACCAAGCTTTGGCAACTAGCGATAGCCCATCACTTCACGCCAACTGCCGCCCATCTTCCCGGGGTGGACAATGGCATAGCGGATTCACTCAGCAGAAAGCCACTGGCGAATCACGAGTGGTCCCTCCACAACTAGATTTTCTCCCTGCTGACAACCAGGTGGGGAACCCCTCAGATCGATCTCTTTGCCACGGCGCAGAACCACAAATGCCCCCGGTTCTGCTGTCTCCAAGGTCGGGAGAAAGAGTCTCTCAGCGATGTCTGCCTCCTCAACTGGTTGGGACCCCTAATGTACGCCTTCCTGCCAATTCTCCTGATTCACAGGGTGCTTCTGAAGGTCCTCGCAGATGAGGTGCTCATCATCCTGATAGCCCCAGACTGGCCCAGGCAACACTGGTTCCTCCTCCTTCAAGACATGTCAGTGAGGACCCCGCGCCGCCTCCCACGGTGGGTGGACCTTCTGACACAGGACTCAGGATGCTTTTGGCACCCCAACCTGGGCCTCCTGCACCTGACAGCCTGGATGCTCTCTGGCTCAGCGAGCAGGAGAGACACTGCTCGGATAGGGTTAAAAAGGTCCTGGCTGGTAGCAGAAACCCCCCCGCCAGGTCCACCTACATGGCAAATGGAATCACTTCTCCACTTGGTGCTGTGATAAAAACATAGACCCTATCTCTGCACCAGTTCAGGCAACTTTAGATTACCTTCTTGGCCTAAGGGAGAAAGGTGTATCCCTGTCCTCATTGAAAGTGTATCTAGCAGCAATCTTGGCCTTTCACCAAACAATAGTGGGGTCCTACTCTTCTCACACCCCATCTGCCATAGATTCCTGAAAGGAGTGGAAAAACTTTTTCCCCACATCCGTAACCCCACTCTGCAGTCGGACTTGAACGTGGTGCTACGGGCTCTGACAGAACTGCCTTATGAGCCCTTGGGCTCAGCCACTCTGCTCATACTGTCCTGGAAGGTGGCTTTTCTGGTAGCTGTTACCTTGGCCAGAAGGATCTCAGCGCTACAAGCCCTATCCTCTGAACCCCCATATACGGTTTTCTTCCCAGACAAGGTGGTCCTGCGTCACCACCCCTCATTCTTGCCCAAGGTTGCCACCCCCTTCCACGTGAATCAAGAGATCTGCCTGCTGGTCTTCTATCCAGACCCACAGGTGACAGAAAACCAGAGATGGTGGCACACCCTGGATGTGAGGAGAGCGCTCCTAATCTACATTGAGCGCACACGATCCTTCCACAAGACCTCCCAACTGTTCATGGCGGTTGCGGAATGAATGAGAGGTTCCCCGGTATCCTGCCAATGCATCTCCAGATGGATTGTGAACTGCATTAAAGACTGCTACGGAAGGTCAAACATGCCTCTCCCAGAGACTGTGAGAGCCCACTCTACCAGAGCTCAGGCATCTTCCACGGCCTTCCTCGCTAAGGTCCCGATCCAAGAGATCTGCAGGGCCGCTACGTGGTCGTCGATACATACCTTCACGACGCCCTACGCCATTGCCCAACAGGCGAGAGATGCTGCTGCTGTGGGCAGAGCTGTACTCAGTGTGGGTAGACTGTAACTCCTCCCACCATCCTTGGGTACGGCTAGCAGTCACCTGTAACTGAAAGATGTGAGCAGCGCTCAAAGGAGAACAGTTGGTTACTCGCTGTAACCGTCCTTCTTTGAGATGGGCTGCTTATATACATTCAGGTCCCTCCCACCATCCCTGCTAACGGAGTTGGCAAAGGTATATGGGACTGGGAGGGTCAGGGTCACGGTCACCTATATAGTTGCGGCATGGAGGGGGCGTTGGCCATGCACCCTGACCTGACAGGCTAACGCTAAAGACTTTCCGAGCTACCGTGCGCCACGGCACGTAGACACCTGTAACTGAATGTATGTGAGCAGCCCATCTCGAAGAAGGACGGTTACGGTGAATAACCAACCGTTCTTCCTGTCCCTGCCCCAACTCCCAGAGCCTGAGTTGCAGCGTGCTTACAGGAACAGAGGAGCTGGCTTGTCGGGAAGCCTCTCCAGATCTCCTGTGGCCACATTTAGCCTTGCTGGACTGTAGAGCCCCACACCCCACTGCAGTCAAACCAGGCCCAGGCCAGCTCCTCTGTGACCAGTGTCTTCCTGGGGGGCCTCTACTTGCTTCCCCTGGACATGCCCCAGGCAGCAGGGTTGAGCTCCCTGTGGCCCAGGCACTGCCAGAGCTCTGGGGGTGTGCATCTGAGAACACCTCATGCACTGCCTGTCAGAAGGCTGGTGTTGGGGTGGTTGGCCCCACAGAGGAATGTCGGTTCTGCCAGTGCCCCAGACTGGGCGAGGGACTCTGCAATGAGGAGGGCACACACTGTTCTGTGGGTTGGAGCTCCTGACCACATGTTTTGGAGCTAGGGTGTCTGGGGCCTAGTTGTTGCTTTACCCCATGGCCTGTGCCAGTGACTTTGCTTGATGAAACTACTGAGGGCAGAAGCTGCTGACTCCCATGGACTGTGGCTGAGCCCCACAACTCAGGGGAAGGGACCCTCTCCATCCCTGCTGGAACAGATTGCTCTTCAGGGATTGATGCTGCCCTGCCAGGCAGTGGGGTGCAGGCTTAGGCACTCATGGTTTCATCTGCCCTGAAGGAAGGATCCTGCAACCTGTCCAGGAATGGGCTCGGAGTCAGAGCCACTGTTGGTGCTCAGACTCTTCAGAGGGCAGATGTCCCAGGGCAGGTGACTGTACAGGCCTGTTACTCCTGCTCTTAGCTCTGGTATCCTCCTGGGTGGAGGTAGGCTGGGCAGGGTACGGCTGTTACACTGCCCATGAGAGGAGTGGGAAGGAGACAGCAGAAGAGTCCAGCTGTGAAAGCCAGGCTTGTTACCCCATTTCACAGTGGGACAGAAGCCCAGAGAAATTCAGAGCCTTTTCCTGGAGGCTCAGCGTGGGGGCCAGGGCTTGGCAGTGGGTGGTATCCCTGGCTGCTCCCATTGAGGTCCCAGCCTCAGCCCTGAGGCTTATGGCCTCGAGATCCCAGGAGCTGGCCGCAGGAGTTTACAGCAGGAAGTTTTAGGGGGCTCCCGTGCAGGCCAGATCGGAGAGGCTGTGGGAGGTCAGAGAGAACTGCTTCTGTGTCCTAAGTGGATTCTCTTTGGCAACAGGATTCCTGAGTACTGGGGACCAGGCAGCCAAGGGGAACTATGGACTGCTGGACCAGATCCAGGCACTGCGCTGGATCAGTGAAAACATTGCCTTCTTTGGGGGAGACCCCCTGCGAATCACTGTTTTTGGGTCTGGCATCGGTGCCTCCTGCGTCAGTCTGCTGACTCTGTCTCACCATTCGGAAGGTAAGTACCTGCCGGCACTGCCCAGTCTTCCCTATTTGCCAGTCAGCCCCTTCCAGCGCTGCAGAGACGGCTCTGTCCCTGGCACACTGCCTGGCCTCCTGCTCCCTTCTCCGTGCCTCTGTTTCCGCCCTGTAAGGGAAGAGAGTAACCCTGGCTCCTCTTCCTTCACAGGGAAGGGGAAAGCCATTCATGTGCTTGTGTTGCCTGGAGGGCCGGCGCTAGTGGGCCAGGAGAACAGCCATGGGGTGTATGTGTGTTAGTGTGTCAGAGAGCACATGTGACCTTCCGCTGGGGCTGTTGGCCTATACCTCAGTGGGCTTCTGTATAGGGGAATGGGGAATGTATTTGCAGTGGATGTGGTGTCACGAACAGAGCCACCAATCCAAACTAGTAAAGTGTGGCTAGACACTTGTGGGCCCCTCTCCATGCTGGCCACCTGGTCCAAGGAGATGGTACCATGACTGGAAGCAAACTTCACTGGACACCCCACTAACACATGAGAATTAAAGGCAACCTTTGGCAGCCATGGCCCAGACAGCATACAGCACTGACCACATCCTAGCAGTACTTGTGAGGTTATCTAACCTGACCTCTAGTCCAGCCATTTCCTGAACTCTGCTCAGTGGAACTAAGTACCCCACTGGCCAGAAGTCAAGGTGACCTGACCTCAGACACGCAGCCCTGTCTGTGATAGCAGCAATTTCTGCAGCAACCTCAACAGAGACCAGCGCATTTCCCAGTGGTACATGGGCTTGGGCTGAGAGCCTGCTTCAGTTCTGGAGGGTAACATGCTTTTAGAGGTGCAGTTATCCCTATGGCCAGCACTGGGCACTTAGGAATTTCACAGTCCACGGGAAGTTTAACAGAGTCCAGGCATGTTATGGGCTGGCAGTCCAGATCCAGGGCAGCCAATGAACAGGGCTGGTGGAACCCAGTAAGCGGGGTAAGTGCTGCAGGGGGTGCCAATGTCTGAGGGGCACCAAAATGCCCTGGGGGGACACATCCCAGGCCCAGCCGTCCCATACCAGCGGGGACCGGGCAAGCAGGCCAAAAGAGCGGCGGAGTTCAGCACTGCCAGTGCCCCCCCACCACCTGCGCTGCTCTCGGCTTTGTGCTGGAGCAGCATGGAGGGGGTAGGAGGCAGCACAGAGCCAGCATTGCTCGCCTTTGCCTGGCCGCGTTGCCTCCCAGCCCCTCCGTGCTGCTGTGGCATAAAGCCGAGAACAGCATCCGTGGCTGGGGGGAAGGAGGGGTGGGCAGACTGGCAGCACTGCTCCGCTGCCCCCTCCATGCCGGGGCCTGGGTGAGCAGCCAAAAGGGCGGTCCAGTGCAGCGCTGCTGGTCCGCCCGTCGCCCCCCCCCCCCCAGTCACATGCATTGCTCTGGGCTTCCTGCTGGAGCAGCGGGGAGGGGGCAGGAGGCAGCATGGAGCTGGTATTGCTGCCCCCACCTTGTGCCAGCCGCGCTGCCTCCCACCTCCTCCCTGCTGCTCCATCAGAGAGCACAGAACAGTGCGTGTGACGGGGGGGCAGCAATACCAGCTCTGCACTGCCTCCTGTCCCCTTCTCCCTCCCCGCTGCTCCGGCATGGAGCTCAGAGCAGCGTGTGTGGCGGGGTGGGGGGCTGGGTGAGCGGACTGGCAGCACTGCACCAGGCGTCCCTTTTGGCTGCTCGCCCGGTCCCTGGCATGGGGGGGTAGTGCAACATTCTGCCCCTGCCCCCCAATGCCAGGGGTTGAGGGGGGCATGCAGAGGCCAGCTGGCCCCACAACCCGCCTAGGGACAGCCCTGCCCGGGGGAGGGAGAGGGCGCCAATTTATGGGTTGCAGGGGGGCACCGGAAACCCTAGTGCCAGCCCTGCTAACGAACCTTAACTCTGCCCTGTCACAGACTCTCCCAACTGACCAGGATTCTGTGCCCTGCTTTCCAGCTCCACCCTCCCTTTCAGACACTTCTCATGTGACCGTACTACAGCTGGAGTGAAGGTCCCAGCCCAGGTCCACAGATGCTACAAATAAACGGGTGGATGGTGCTTTGACACTCAGGCTTGGGCTGGAGCCAACGGGAGGTGGGAAGGGAGCTTGAGAGCCCAAGGCACTGTTAGCATGGTCCCTGCTGCCACAGATTCCAGGCTGGGCAGCTTGCTCACAGTTGGACTGTAGATGCGCCCTCCTTCACAGACAGACAAACAGACAAGTGGCAGAAGATTTGCCAGCTTCATTGATTACAAACCAGCTTTAGTCTCAGTCCGGCGCTGAGAACTAAAGCTTAACCTTACTGCACAGTGGAGCAGTTGTGTAAACAAGTGACCTCATGGAATCTGTATACCAATCCACTGGCTGGAGGATAAACAATAACATGCAAATGGATAACAAACAAGGAGTCCCGTGGCATGTTTAATGACTGTGACAAAGTCAGCCGTAAGGCTATAAAAGGGTGCTGCAACCCAACCCTCAGCAATGTATATTGCAGGGATCTCAGATAGCACTTTGGGAGAGTACCTGAAGGGTTTGGGGCAAATTACTCTCACCTCCTTACTTACTAGCTGCTGCCAGCAGAGGCATTTGGCTCTGACCCAGAGACTCCCTGCTCTGTTCCTCTGCCAGCTAACAGTTTAGGCACTCTTTTTGCTGTATGGCCATTCCCTGCCTATGTGGAAACCATGCAGCCTAGTTCAGTGCTCCTGAGCCCAAGACATGTGCAGATTTATAGTCAAACCAAACCAAAGGTTATTTAACAGAACTTGAGAGAGAGATTGAGATAAAAGCAAGTAAAGGGATGTGGAAACATCAGGTTCTAGTTAAAAGAAAATCACAAAATGCAAACCAGAGCCCATACTTCTTCAAGTGCTTACTTGTGTCCATTCCCAATTAGGTGTGTCTGCCACAAACAGTGGTGCTAGAAATCTTTCCCCTAGTTGCACCTGTAAGGCCACTTCTAGTGCCCCTTCAGTAGTGCACATACACCCACATATAGAGCACTGCTGACCCCCTGCTCTCTTGGTTTCTTCTTACCTCCAGTGACAGTGCTGGAACATCTCTTGGGGGTGCATCTACACTGGCAAGTTAGTTTGAATTAAGGAGCCTTAATTCGAACTAACTTAGTCCCTGTCCACCACAGACTTTCACTAGCTGGAATTAAAGAATTCCTCAATTCAAACTAATGAAAGCTTAGTTTGAATTAGTAACACCTACACTTAGTTCAAACTAAGATCTTAGTTTGAACTACGGGCAGTGTAGACCAGGATTAAGCCTTAATTTGAACTAAATAAATTTGAATTAGGGCAATTAGTTCAAATTAACAAAGTGCACTAATTTGACTTAACATTTAAATCAAATTAGTGCACTTTGTTAATTCGACTTACTGTGGTTGGATTTAGTTCAAATTAAGGTTAAATTTATTATTCTGACTTTGTTCATTTGAACTAACTTTTATAGTGTAGCCATAGCCTTGCCGTGGCAAATGCTTCGAATCTAGGGGGTTTCATCATCCCTAGTGTGTATAGTTTGGTGTGCCAGTTGTTCAGTAAAACAAACAAGGTGTCTAGTGGCATTTAACAAATTTATTTATTGCATGAGCTTTTAAAGACTAACAGTTGTTCAGTGTTAGTCTGTAGATAGCTTTAATGTACTGTTTGCCTAGAGATGGGGCATGCCCTGTTTTCCAGAGTTTAAACCCCACACTTCATGTAAGCAGCCTGTGGCAGTTAATGACCACACCAGAGCCACCTGAAGTGCTTGGGAGAGGCTCACATGCTGGAGAAGTGCAGGATCTGTAAAAGCTTCAGCCCCATACCATTAATTATGGGCACCTGTAATGGAGTTGGCACCAGGGATTTCCCTAACACCCCTCCCCAAATTTCCCAACACCCCCCAGTTGTCAGCTAGTAACAGTTATACAAATTTAGTGAGCACCCCAACACCCCCACACACCTCACCCTAAAACCCCCGCTAATTTCAAGTCCTGGGGAAGTTGCTGTTTGGCACTTAGATCAGAACTGAACTGGTCAGTAAGCCAGGTACATCAACTTTTGTGAGGAATGGCCCTCTAGCACAGTCATGTTCAGCGCCAAAGAAGAAACTGAAGAAGACATGCCAAATGGGACATCCTCCAGCACCTAAGAGGGAGAAGAAGGGCATGTGGGACCAAATGAAACCCCTGCCTGACCCCACAGGTCCTCGGAGTGTCCTCACCCATTTGGGTGTCAAGTCCTGTCCCAGCCCCCCATCAACTCCAGGTAGCAGCAAGGACTCTTGGCTCCTGCTGGTACCCACTATGCTGGAGACATCCCAGGCCATAGAAGACATCTTGGCAATCTCTGGTCCCCAACACCTTGGGAAGGGAACCTCCTGCACCAGGACCAAGTGCTGTCTGCAACCACAGGGAACTCCATGGGAAAACCACCCTGGGGGCAAACAGAGCTTTTGAGGGAGCATATTATTCCCAATTACTTTCACTGCACCTCACTCCTTCTCCCACAGTTACTATAACATTGGACCATTGGGTACTGGGCCATGAATGGTCCTTGCAGCCAGAAGTGGTCAAATGGGGCACTCTCTGAGTGTACTAGGTTTCTCTTAGAATCATAGAATCATAGGGTTGGAAGGGACCCCACAAGGTCATCTAGTCCAACCCCCTGCCAAAAAAAGCAGGACCACTCCCATTAGATCATCCCAGTCAGTGTTTTGTCCAGCTGGGACTTGAACACCTCCAGAGATGGAGATTCCACCACCTCCCTAGGCAACTTATTCCACTGCTTCACCACTCGCCTAGTAAGGAAGTTTTTCCTAATATCCAGCCTGGACCGCCCCAGCTGTAACTTGAAACCATTGCTTCTCGTTCTGCCCTCTGTTACTACCGAGAACAGTCGAGCTCCCTCAGATCTTCAGATCGCATAAATCTTTACTACCAGGTGGAAAAAGACATGCAATCTGTTCTGTTCCCTGCAAGGTCCTAACCACAAGTCACTGTCTGATGCTTTCTTCCTGACATGATTGGGTGACCTCACATATACCTTGCCACCAATTCTGCTGACTCACAAGGTTTCCAAAAAAATTGAGAGGGAAAGGGTGAGGGCCATCCTGGTAGCCTGGCATGTCCACACTTGCACTGGTTCAAGATGCTTTCAATCTGTCTGTAGTCCACCCTTGGACACTCCCATCATGACCAGACCTCCTTCTCAGGACCACAGCCACCTGCTTCTTCTGGACCTCACCCCTGCACCTGATGGTGTGGATACTCCATGGCTGAGCCTGGAAGAATGGTCCTGCCCTGCACCAGTCCTGTTGTAAACCTTCCACCAGAGAGCATCTTACCTGGCCTAATGGAAATGCTTCACTTGCTGGGCAGTTCTCTGTGGTATTTCTCTGTAATGGAGTGCTGGGAACAGGGGGGGCTCAAGAGGTTGTGGCACCCTAAGCCAGATTTTGATTTGGCACCCCCACACCCCATCTCATTCATGGAGGTTAAAAATGGTTTTCCAAAGTGCATAAATCTCCAGTGTCTGCCTGCAGAGAGACTTAAAGGGCACTCTGCCTACATGACTTAAGTTGCAGGTTGACTAACAGTGCCTGAGCTGCTAGGAAAGAGTTGAAGAGGCGAGAGCCAGCCTGATCTTCAGGGGGACTGAGTGCCCCTAAGAACTGTCACCTGAAGCCACGTCCGTCTCTTGCCTAGCAGTAGAGCCGGCCCTGGCTGGGAACTGGAGTCATTCTGGGCTAGGAAGCAGTAAGCCAGCCCAGGCCTCACAGGTGCTGAGATAATTAGCACCTGAGAGAGAGCCCTGCTTAATTAGTCAATGGGCAGCAGCTGGCTCCTGAAGCTGCCTAGTATAAAAGAGGGCTGGAAAGGTAGCATAGGAGCAAGTAGTCAGAGAAGAAAAAATGGTTGCCTACTCTGTGGTCATCATTTCTCAAGATGTGTTGCTCATGTCTATTTTGTACCCATCTCCTTCCCTCAATCAGAACTCTAGTGAGAAGAGGTGTGTGGCAGGGAATCTACAGTCTATGTACATGAGTACATATATGTACTACTAGAGAAGGTGCTAATGTTGGCCCTACAGATACCATGAGGGGAAAATCTCTAGCACCAGTGCATGTGGTGCTTGCACCTGACTGGGCATGCATGTGAGCAGCATATCAGTTCTGAAGGTCAGTAGCCGATCTTTCTTTACAGGCTGCTTACCTGTCTCACCCACTCATTAGTTCTTGCAAGAGCTGAGATCCAGTACTCCTGAGGCAGCTCCCACAAGCAGCACTGTCTGGGCTATTGCTTCTCCTCTTAGACAGTCACAATCTGTCCATTGATTGCTGAGGGACCCCCTTTTCTGACAGTGGTGGGCGGGGGGGTCAGCTCTTGGCCTCCCCTCGGGTGCTAGGTTTCCCACACAGCTCCCTAGTGGTCCCCAGGCAATCAGGAGCTTTCAGCTGAAACCACACAAACTGACCTCGATGAGACACTGAGAACCGGGTCAAACACAGGGGTCTGAGAGGCCTGTCTTGGCCAAGCTGTATTCTACAGGGACCCCACAAGTCTGCTGCTAACCGATCTGGTCATGCTGTCACGTGGGCTCTGCCATAATAGTGCAGCTTCCTAACCAGAACATGAAAGCTGATGCTGCAGGGCCAACCACCTTGCAGAGCTGCCAGGCACAGCAGACAGGCCAGGGAAGCCTTACAGGGAACAGCTGTAGGGGAGTACACAGGTACTGGGGAGAATGGGGCTGGACATAAGGGCATTTGCAGGGGTTGGGGGCTGAAGTAGGGATCAGGATGTTTGCAGGTATTGGGGAGAGGTTTGTGGTGTGTGCCAGTCCTTGGAGGTATGGGGGGGCCATAGGACTGTGTCTGTATTGGGCAGGGTGTGTACTTACAAGATGAGGGGTGAAGCATAAGAGTGTGGGGGTACTTAGGGTTGGTGGGATATGGGGAAGTGCTCAGCCATATATGGGATGTGTTGGCATCTGTGTGGGGTGGGGATGTGGCAGAGGGGGGGGTATGGGTGGGAGGCAGGAACAACACAGGGCCAGGAAAAGACCTGGGCACCCCGGTCCTGATTTGGGGCCTGGGCCCGATCCTACCCCATGGCCCAGATCAGGCTCCTGCCATGGGCGTCCCAAACGGGGACGGGGACAGGGAAGGCTCCTGCGGCCATGGGCGGCCCAGCAGCAGACCCAGGGCACTGGCGCTGGGACTCGGGGCTCAGGCCCTCTATGCCTAGTGCCAGCAACATGAGTGGTGGGAGGGTTGGGATACAGTAGGGGTAGGGTACAAGGTGCATGGGGCTTGGAATACGGCAGGGGTGGGGGTGCAGAGGGGGGGGGGTCAGGTCTCAGGTGTCTGTGCAGCCATGCTAGGTTCTTTCTATAGTTGTGTTTCTGGTTCTACACAGCCAGTAGGTCCCTGCCTGTGGGTGCAGGAGGGGTCTCTCTCTCTCTCCCTCTCAGTATGTCCATGTTCAGATGGGAGATTTCTGTGCAGAATGGGTCGTTGAGCATGCTGTTGTGCAGTGTGTTTATGTTGGTGCAGATCTACTTGTGGGAGCACTTGTTCCTGGTGTGTGGCCACACGCATGTAAGAGCTGATGTGTGTAACTGTGTGCAGGACTGTGGATTTCTCTGTCACTCGAGTATGCCATGGGGGAGGGTGGTTTGCTCTGCATTGGACTAGGGCGTGGAGTGTGCCCGGGCTGGGCCCCCACTCACAGCAGTGCCAGGCGTCTTGCTCTGTGCTGCAGGAGTGGTGCAGAGACAGGCTGCTGGCTGGGCTGTGTGTGGGAGGTGCATTATTCTGGCTGGGCAGACCCACTGATGCAGGTCTTCAGGCTTTTTTCCCCAGCCAAATGCTTGGAATGCAGATCCTCAGCTGGCCTGCCCCAGGTGCCCAGCAGGCTGCTCCATTCAGTCCCTGTGCATCCCAGAGCAGCACATGCTCAGTGTTTCGACACTGGCTGCAGGGGAGGGGTGCTGTTTACCTGGAGACAGATGGCAGGCTGGGCTGCTGTGGGGTCTTTGACTGTAGCTGCAGCTCTCTGCCTGTCCTGCCACAAGGATCAGTGCAGGGCCCCAAGACGAGTGATGGATGCAGCACCAGTAGTGGCTGAGGTTTCTAAGGCTGTTTACTTCACCCAGCAGAAGTGGGGAGAGGCCTGGCAGGAAGGCTGTGGAGCAGGGCCGACGCCAAGCCATGTCTGTCCTCTCCCTTCAGGAGCCCTTGCCAGCTGACTCAAGGTTGGTTGTGGGGTTGAAAACTGCACCACAAACCTTTCGGGCCAGGGCTGGCACCTGGGCTGGGGACCCATCCCCTCTACTCTCGCATGGCAACATGACTGCCACCACCAGCATAAAGAAGGTATTGGCCTCCCTTTGTCAGGGAGGGGACCCCCAGCCTCTGCGCAACTGCCGTAGGGCCTGTGTATGTGAGGGTGGTGCCGAGCACCCTGTAAGAGGCTGCCCTGAAGAACAATTTGCACTTGGTCTGGGGCTGTCTTGTTTGTATTGTAGTTGTGCTCATGGCCCCCTTGAGATGCACACAGGACTAACAGTGCATGGGGAGAGCCCTCCGCCCCAGAGTCTCTCCTTCTGAATGGGAGCAAGACATGACAGGGGTGTCCAAAACAGGAGCAAGTAGGCATAGGCCACTGAGCTGCAAAGATTAGGTGGGTGCAGGCTTCATAGGTTTTTCTTTAATAAGAAAAATCATCAAGCTGTGAATGAATCACTAATTAGTGTATCTTCTCCTAGAGTCTGCCTCAGAGGGCACTGTCCCATGCTGCCTCCTGGGAAAGCACTCAGTGTAATACATTCAAAGCCTCTGATGGAGCGGGATTTTCTCCCACAAAAGCTCATGCGATAAATAAATTTTGTTAGTCTTTAAGTGCCACAGAACTCCTTGTTTGTTTTACATTAAAATGAAGGGGATTCCTTGCCAGGAAACAAACCACCAACACTGGCTTTGCCCTGCAGACAGTCAGTAACAAGCGGAGGAGGGGAACTGCTGCTGTGTAGGTTTTCAAACTGCTCCCAGCTCCTTCTGGCAGCCAGACCTTTAACACTGCTGCAAAGGGGAGTGGCTGAGAAACCAGACAGTGGATATCCCAGGGAACAGCTCAGACAGTGGAGGGTGGGGAGGGAGCACAGGAGCCTGGCCTCTGGGCAAGCCTGGTCCCTCCCCGCCCCCCACATGGGCTCAGAAGGGCCCTTCACAGGCTAATTGGCCCTGGACCCTGCCCCACTCCAGGGACAGCCCTAGTATGATGGATGGTCCAGAGAACAGAGGTCCCCAAAGTGCAGAACGCACCTCCCCTGCAGTGTGTGGAGGAGCCTTTGGTGGGCATGGCAGGGTTTGAGCCAGCCTCCATGGGAGTGAGGACGAAACACCACTCAGTGCATCTCTGCTGCAGACCCGTGTCCCGCTCCTGGCTGCAGCCTGGGTCTTGGCCCCCCCCTTCCTGGCAGTGGCCTGAGCCGCGGGCCCTGCAGCCCTGTTCTGGGCTTTGGCTGCCAGCCCAGCCCCCATGACTGCAGCACCCGGCCCCTGGGCATGGCTTTGGTGCTGGCCATGGGTCCTGATTGTGGCTTCTGGTGGGAGTGGGGGGAGGTGACCCAAAAACTTCTGGGGGACCCTGGCCTAGATAGTGCTTGGTCCTGCCCTGAGGGGCTAGAACCTCTCAAGGACCATTCAATCCTGCACCCCAAGAATTCTGTGCAAGCAGAGGGCTCTGCCTGGGCATGGGAGTAAAATGCCCAGTCCTCAGCACTGTAGGCATCAATCAAGGACCTGGCCCCCCGGCTCCAAGATAAGAAGGCCGCTGTCTTCTGATGGTCTCATCCATGAGGCCCTCCAAAGGACTTAAAACTCCTGAAACACATGGCCACCCCCAGGCCTATAAGCTGAGAATTAAGGAAGGCATGAGATGGTACAGCAGGTTGCGGCCATAGCGCTGAGGGTGGGCATTGCCTACAGTGATGGAAGGGGTTTGCTATTGATGTAGATGACCTGCTTCCAAGTTACAGAAACGTCCTTCCACCAACCTGCTGTGCTGCACGGCAGGCTAGGTTGGCAGCATTTAATGTGTAGACCTGGCCCCAGCCCCATGAGCTATAGCAGCCAGTTCCCCTCCCTGCAATCCCTCTTCAGCTCAGTTACAAGGAGGCATGAGGGTGCCCCAACCCTCCCAAGGAGTACTGCAGGGGTTCAGCAGTGCCAGCTGCCATTGCAGCTTCATGGGAATGACCAGACAAAAACTGACTGGGACACAGTCCTCCAGCTTTCCACAAACCAAACATTGCACTGGGGCTCCAGTGCTGATGGCCATTGAGCAAAACCAGGCCAATTCCCCTGCAGGCAACCCTACCTGCTTGGCCAGTGCTGACAGCTGTTGAGCAGAACCAGGCCTATTCTCTCATAGAGCCATATGCAGAAGACAAGTCAACAGCTGCTGACAATTCAGCTGAGGCAATAAATGCTCCTGCCCTGCAATACAAATTGCTGCAGTGCCGGCGTATGCACACATGGGGAGGATGGCAATATATGCTGAAACTGGAGGGAGCTCAGGGAAGCAGAAATGACTGAGCTGAATAGCAGGGCTGGGAGAGGTGAGGGGCTTGGTGCACGGCAGGCTACCAGTGCTGATCTCAGACTGGCACCCACCTGGCTTTTGAACTTGTTTCCTTTCAAATTTAGTCTCTCAGGGTGTGTTCCTTCCCTGCTGTAGCCTAGGCTGACTGCCCATGGACCTGCACTAGCCTGACTGAAGATCATTGTGAGGACACAGCTGCTACAGACCACCTAGACCCTGCTGGGCATGTGGCTGCACTGCCAGCCTGCTCCCTCTGCTGCAGGGGCAGCCAGGAAGGCAGTACAGTGTAGCCATCCCCATGGCAGTGTCCAGCATCAGGAAGCGATGTGTCCCAGGGGCCCTTTATGCTGGCCTTACAGAGAAGGTTAGAAAACCCCTTAAAAGCCTTGGCATTAGCAGGCAGACAGTTACACAGACAGGAGTGAGCTGTAGCATCCAGCAAGCTGGGAAAGAAAGTAGAAAGGCAAGAAAAAAACTGATCCAGCTAAAAGGCAAAGCAGGAAATCCAGTTCAAACAGGGCCAAGAGGAAGGATTGCATTGCAGTGGAGTGCAAGCAGTACAGCCCCGTGAGGCCGGTGGGACGGTGTCTTCCCTGGTAAAGTCAGGCCTCATTGCGGAGAGGAAGAAGCTGTACCAGCTGAACGGGTGCTTGCTGCCTGGATAACCCACCACCTTGTATCATATTGACAGAGAAGCTCCTGTCAGCTTATCCATACACAGATAAAAACAGGCCTATTCCCTGAGCAGGGCACAGGTAGGAGCCTGTGAGAGACTCAGTAGGGCTGCTGGCCTAGCAAGGAGCAGGATGAGGTTTGGGTGGGGCAGTGAGGATAGCACAGTCACTTCAGACACACTGGATGAGTGTCACAGACCCAGTACTTTACAGTGCCAACCTCAGCCTGAGCACAGCTCCAGCACTCGCTCATAAAGGGCTTGCCCTCTGGGCTAGAGTCTGAGAACAGGTGCCAGGGACCACAGCCCCTGCCCCTTTCCCTTTGTTCTCTATGGAGGGAGCCCAAGTTAGGGCCTTGCTGGACACCAGGGGCCTGCTGTGGAAAAGGTTGGTAGGGTCAGAGGCTGGAGCCTGGTCTGACAGGGTCCTGGGAATCCCAGCGTCTGAAGGGCTCTCATAGTCCTGCAAGGCCTGGGAAAAAATGCAGCAGCCTGGCTCCTGCTGGCTTCTCCCCATGAGGAGCTCCAGCCCAGCATGCCAGGCTGGCATGGTGCCTATTGCCACAGAGTGTGTGCTGGCCCCAGGGGATGGACAGCATCTGCAGCACAGGCATTGTCAGACGCTGCCATATTTCCTTATTCCTACAGTCCTAGTGTGTTGACAGGTGAGCACACAGAGCTGGGCTGGCTGCACTTCTCCAGGGCTCTGCACCTGAGGTGCAGGCCCCTCTGAGGCCGAGCTCTTGTGAAAGCAGAGCCGCAGAGCGTACGCTCCAAGCCCCATCCCTTCCCACTCAGCCCCCGGAGGCTCCATTTCCTGGGAGTCCTTTGTATTTGGAGCACAAGTCCCATTGATGCCGAACTGGAGTCTGGCCATGCATTCCTCTGCCTGGGCCAGGGCCTTTGTGGCCCAGCTTTCCAGAGCAAGCGTCCACTCCCTCCTGTGTTCCCTGCAGCAGAAAGGCCTCCTTTGTGCCCAGCGAGGCCTGCATTGGCAAGGAGCTGGACCCAGCTGGGCAGGAAGTCTGTCTCAGAGTGGGGGGGGTACCCTGCAGGAGCAGCTGAATAGGACACGCAGGGTTAAGCCCTAGCACGGGCGTTACTCTGTCAGCTACCCATGTTCAGAAGAGCTGCAAAAAGCACAGCGGTTTTGCAAAGCATAGGGGCTCCAGGCAGGATGTGCCAGGGCAGAGGGGCTGGGACATCTGAAGGGAACCTGAGCAGGGACTGACACCATCACTAACTCTGTTCAAGACTGCTGGCTGGGAGCATCACCTTGTTAGGGCACAGCAGTGCTGTTGTGTGCTTGTCTGCCATGCCCACTGACCAGGTGACAGTGCTGCAACGTGGGCTTTGAGCTGCAAGCACTGGACCTGACGCATCTGCTGTGGCTGCACGCCCTGCTGTGAAAGGATGTGCCAGCCTGCCTGGCTGAGCCATGCTGTCGTTGTGGGTCTGGACCAGCTCCCAAGGAAGCTGCCCCCCCCAACCTCCCAGTTTTGTGGTGCTACCCAGGCAGTTGTCAGGCATGGTGCAGTGAGTGAGTAGGGGGTTAATAAACAATGTTGCTCTTTTGTGGTGAGTTATGGGCTCAGCTGTGTGGCCAAACCAGCTCCTTTTGCAAAGGAGACCTAGCCTGATGGGCCAGGGACCAAAATCACTGGCAGCATGGCAGTTGTCTCACGCCCATGGGAGATGTAGGTGATTTAGACCAGCAGTTCCCCTGGCTGCTGCAGCCTGGGTTACGTAGTGTGCAGTACAGCACTGAGACAGACTGCCAGTGGACCCTGCCTGAGAGTGTTCAGGGGCTCAGATGTTGCACTCACACCTCACTCTTTCCTGGCCCAAGATGTGGGCAGCTGGAGGATGCCTGCAGGCAGTGTCCATGCCCTCAGCCCACAGGCCAGTCCTGTGTCACCAGGGCCCTTCCTGAAGCCAAAGTCCTTGCCTCCAACAATCCACGTGGGGCAGTTGGGTTTTGTGGCTTCCAGCCCTGCATGATATAGGGAACTGGTTAAGCCTTCTGTACCGTGCCTGGAGTGTTCCTCTATAACACGGGTCCCAAACTTGCAGGCCCTAAAGTTATTTCCTGTGGCCCACGATGACACTATCACTGTTGATATTTGCAATATGTTTGTATGAAAAGGTTTCAGTGGTGCGACCCTCGGGCTAATGTACTAGTCCTTGTGTGGCCCTCTTGGTGGTTTGAGTTTGAAACCCTGGCTCTATAAGCTGCCATTCATGCTCTTCTTTGCCTGCAGGTCTCTTCCAAAGAGCCATCATCCAGAGTGGCTCTGCCCTCTCCAGCTGGGCAGTCAACTACCAGCCTGTGAAGTACACAAGCCTGCTGGCTGACAAGGTGGGCTGCAATGTGCTGGACACAGTGGATATGGTGGATTGTCTGCGGCAGAAAAGTGCTAAGGAGCTGGTGGAACAAGATATCCAGCCAGCCCGCTACCATGTGGCCTTCGGGCCAGTCATCGATGGGGATGTCATCCCTGATGATCCTGAGATCCTGATGGAGCAGGGCGAATTCCTGAACTATGACATCATGCTAGGGGTGAACCAGGGCGAGGGGCTGAAGTTCGTGGAGGGCGTGGTAGATCCTGAGGACGGTGTCTCGGGCAGTGACTTTGACTATTCAGTTTCCAACTTTGTGGACAACCTGTATGGCTACCCTGAGGGGAAGGACACCCTACGGGAGACCATCAAGTTCATGTACACAGACTGGGCAGACAGGGACAACCCAGAGACACGCCGCAAAACCCTGGTGGCCCTGTTCACCGACCACCAGTGGGTGGAGCCGTCAGTGGTGACGGCTGACCTGCATGCCCGCTACGGCTCCCCAACCTACTTCTATGCCTTCTACCACCACTGCCAGAGCCTCATGAAGCCTGCCTGGTCTGATGCAGCCCATGGAGACGAGGTGCCTTACGTCTTCGGGATCCCCATGATCGGCCCCACTGACCTCTTCCCGTGCAATTTCTCCAAGAACGATGTCATGCTTAGTGCTGTGGTGATGACCTACTGGACCAACTTCGCCAAGACTGGGTGAGGAACACTCCGCCCCTCGGGCACTGGTGCACGTATGTCTCCCTAGGCCTGTGTGTGTGTGTGTGTGTGTGTGTGTTCATGTGCAAATGCCTTGCTCTTTGTGGGTGGTTGTGCACATACCTCCCTGGATCTTAGTATGAGTGCATGTGTGAGAGTGTGAGCCTTCCTGTTTGTGTGTGCATGTTTACATGTACATGCCCTCCCCATGTGTATATATGCACCCTTCCTGTCTGTGTGTGCACATTTACATGTGCATGCCCTCCCCATGTGTGTGTACACATCCTTCCTGTTTGTGTGGACATGCATGCTTCCCTCCTTGGTGAGGTGTGTGTGTGTGCGCGCTCACATGCCTTCTCTGTGTGCACACCTTCTCTGTCAGTGTGCCTCTGGAATTTGCATGAGTGAGCACACACCCCATTGTAGAGGGCGAGTGTGTCTGCATGGCTGCTGTGTATGTGTTTGTACACTCACACACTCAGGGTGCACACCAAAGCAGTGATGGTCAGCTGTGTCCCCCTTTTCCCAGAACCCTGGTGCCTTGCCAGGCCTTGCAGTGGCAGCTCCCAACCTGAGCTGCTCGCTGCCAGTAGGACCCCTGGAGTGTCTGCGTACAGCTG
This sequence comes from Podocnemis expansa, assembly GCA_007922195.1. Lineage (NCBI taxonomy): Eukaryota > Metazoa > Chordata > Testudines > Podocnemididae > Podocnemis > Podocnemis expansa. Next base: position 628,395 of record ML681991.1, on the reverse strand, counting down.
CAGCCCAGAGCCAGTCATGCTGTACTTTCCATAGCACTGCTGCCTGCAGGGTGACCCTGCCATACTCACAGTCCTGCACTCCCCAGAAGTGTGTGTTCTGCACTGTGCAGTTGTCTCTGGGGTGACTCAAATACCAGTGCTGCATCAACCTGCAGGAGAACAGTGCCCAGCCCTTCGCTATTTCAATTGGCATTACCAAAGTTCAGCTAAAGCTAGCCCCACTCAGGCCTGCTAGAAAAACCAGACATGTTCATGTGGCTACAAAAAGCTGCACAAGGCACTGGTGAGAGAAATGGCTGTGAGAGAAATAAAGCTAAAGCACTTTCTAGTAACGTGGGGCAAGGTAAATCCTTACCACATGATTCCAGCAACAGTGCTGACTGCATTTTCAGGTCATGGTTAGGGATGTAGAAGTTTAATCGTTTAAACGTTTTAGACAGCTGATTAGTGTTTAAACTGGGAGAGGGGAGGGCAGCATCTGGGCTGGCTCCCTGCTAGTAGCAGCAGCTCTTGCTGGCAAGGAAGCCGAGTTGGTGGCGAGGCAGTCACAGCTGGGCTCAGCTCAGATCCCTGCAAGGGAAAGCTGCTCAACTATAGTAGTGGGGGAAGCCACATTTAGGCAGCTCTTACTTGGCAGTGAGAAGTCAACCCCCTCATGGCTCTTTGCACACAGTGTTTAGCTGGTTAAATGTTCTATTTAAACAGATTTTTAATTAAACTAATTTTTATATCCCTAGTCACACTCCCTCCTAGAGTTCAGAGCCTGATCCGCTTGTTATCTTATAGCAGTGCCTTTCAGCTTTTTTTCATTTGCAGACTCCCTAAGGAACTGTGAAGGGGCATGTGGACTCCCTTGGAAATCTTAGGCATGGTCTGTTACTCACAGGTTGAAAACAACTGTCTTCAGTGAATGAGCAAGAACAAATACCTGAAGTGGTTTTGCCCCTCACTTTTATAGTCCAGTTACCTTTTGATATGCGGTTTCCTGAGGTTCCCTTTAAATGAAGTTCCTTCCCACCATGAAGACTAAGACATGGAGTCTCATGGTGAAAGAGGATCCATGTTTTTTACTAGACTGAAATTCCACCTGATCCTTCCCTCTTTGTGTCCAAAGAATGGCCATGTGCTTGGTAGTAGCCAGTTAACTGTGATGGCAGCTTGTCCTTTCAGGATGAGGCTCTCCCCCTCCCCAGACTTGTCCCATCTCCACCTGTGTGCATTGTTTAACATAGCGTGATACTACACACCTCTCACTGAGTTATTGGGTTCCAGGCACTCCCTCACAAGGCATATTTTGTACAGAGACTATTACAGTGTTGTGTAGGATATGAATACATGGATGTGTTCAGTCTCTCACACACACACACGTGCGCGCGCACCTTTCTGGAGGGAACAAGTGTTTGTTTCCATCCCTGCACATCTGTGTAGACACACTCCCTCCGTGTCTGTGTATGCTTATGCCAGTTCTGTGTGTCTATGTTCCCCTGCCTGTGCGTGTGTGTACACACATTTCCTCCCTCCCTGTGTGTGTGGACATGCATGCATGCAGGCTCCCTCTGTACGTGCACACACTCCAGTTGTGTAAGGCCCTTCCATGCTCTGGGATCAGAAGTCTGACACTACAATGAGGATTCTGCCCTCATGGGGGGCAGGGCTTTGTTGCAGAGCCTTCTCTACTGACAGGGCCCTGGAGAGGGCAGCATCTTGAGGTGTGGAAGAGGATTCTGAGAAGTCCCATAGCAAATCTGGTGTGTCCCCTGTCCAGCCCCTAGTGCACAGTGTGTAGAGGCCCTGGAATGCTGCAGTTGGGGTGTAGCTGTTTCCCGGGCTGGTTCCTCTGCCTGCCCCGCCCTGGCTGAAGCAATGAGCCTGGATCAGCACCCACCAGCTGCTCTTGAGGGCTGAGTTACATGCAGACTTGACAAGAGCAGAGGCTTCGCTTTTGCATGCATTACACACTAACCCCACTTTCACTGGCTCTGCTCCAGAGCCCCCAGAACTCAACTGCTGGGGTGAGCCCAGGCAGGTGCCCAGCTAGGACCATGAGAACTGAGAGGTCAAAGCAAGGGGCAAGAGCAGAGTTGTAGGTTGGGCACCAAGGCTTGGACCGCTGGGGGGGGCTGCAGGACGGGACTGAAAGGAATTGATAGAGCTGTGACACTGAGCCCATGGCTTGTATGGGGGGAAGGGTGCAAATTGGGATTGAGGGTCACAAGTCTAGGCTATTCTGCGTTGTACTGGGCCCTCACATGCTCATGGTTTAGATAATCACTATTGGAGTTAGGAAGGAAATTTCCCCCAGGGCTGATCTGCTAGGGCTCTGGGGATTTTTCGCCTTCCTCTGTAGTGTGGAGTGCAGCTCACTTGCTGGTGGATTCTCTGTGCCTTAAAGCCTTTAACCCATGATTTGAGGGTTTCAATAACTTGGTCATGGGGTAGCGGTTTAGTGCAGGAGTTGTGGGGGGGGGTGGCGGGGTGGGATGAGGTTCTGTGGCCTGCATTGTGCAGGAGGTCAGATGGGATGATCATATTGGTCCCTTCAGGCCCTGGCGTCTCTGAGTCTAACGTGCTGTTAGTCCCTCTCCTGGTGGTCAAGGCAGGCCTTTAGCAGGCCCTGTGTGAATGTCTCAGCCAGAGTGCTGTGCAGCCGGGAGGCAGCTTGGGACAGGAACTGCCTGTCTCTGTATACCATCCTCAGTGCCACATAGTCTGTCTCCACTGTGTTCCACAGGGACCCCAACAAGCCTGTCCCCCAGGACACCAAGTTCATTCACACCAAGGCAAACCGCTTTGAAGAAGTGGCATGGTCCAAGTACAACCCTCGTGACCAGCTCTACCTGCACATTGGTCTGAAGCCCCGCGTGCGAGACCACTACCGAGCCACCAAGGTGGCATTCTGGAAGCATCTGGTGCCCCACCTATATAACCTGCATGATATGTTCCACTATACCTCGACCACCACCAAAGTGCCGCCCCCAGACACTACGCAGAACTCACACAGCACCCGCCGGCCCAATGGCAAGATCTGGACCACCAAGCGGCCAGCCATCTCCCCGGCTTACAACAGCGAGACCCCCCGAGAGAAGTGGAGCCCGGAGCAGGAAGCCGGCACACTGCTGATTGAGAACCCCCGGGACTACTCCACTGAGCTGAGCGTCACCATCGCCGTGGGTGCATCTCTGCTCTTCCTCAATGTTCTGGCCTTCGCTGCACTCTACTACCGCAAGGACAAGCGCCGGCAAGACACACACCGCCAGCCCAGCCCCCAGCGCAGTGCCCCCAATGACATAGGCCACACGCCCGAGGAGGAGATCCCCTCCCTGCAGATGAACCAGGCCCACCACGAGTGCGAGGCAGGGCAGGTGCACGACGCCCTGCGACTCGCCTCCCTTCCTGACTACACGCTGACCCTGCGCCGCTCACCCGATGACATCCCCCTCATGACCCCCAACACCATCACCATGATCCCCAACTCCCTGGTGGGCCTGCAGACCCTGCACCCCTATAACACCTTTGCAGCAGGGTTTAACAGTACAGGGCTCCCGCATTCACACTCCACCACCCGGGTATAGTTCCAGGAGCCAGGACACAGGCTGGGGCTGTGGGGAGCTGATGGACACAGGCTGGGCAGTGCACACAATTGGACCCCGGGGCGTGGCCACAGGTGCGGTAGGACTCCTGCCGTGGGGCAGGTGGGGTGCTCACCCCACCGGCTGGCTCTTTCTTTCTTCTGTTGTTTTTTAAAGTGCATTGACTCTCCCTGTGCTGAGAAGGACAGCATCTGGGCAGCAGAGCCAGCTGGAGTGATTTGGGAGAATGGCAGCAGAGCATTAGCCAGCGCTGCATGCGCCCTCCAGTTGGAACACTGCACACGATGGTGAGAGGGACCCACATGGTGAGGGCACCCCTGGCCTGCATGGAACCACAGGACTTTGAACCTGGAATGCTCTCTCTACCCCCAAGGCCACATTGCCAAGTACATTGGGGCTGCCTAGGAGTTGTCCTTGGCATCACTTCTCCTGGAGCTGCAGGGCTGCCATTCAGTGTGCCATGGAAAAGGCTCCTACGCTCAACTGCCTTGGCCCACTGGACGAGGGGAAGAACTCAGTGCCTAGTTGGGTACTGATGGAGAACTTGGTGCCAGTCAGGCACTGTGTGGGGCAGACTTGGTGTCCTGTCAAGTGCTTGTTGGGGGGGGGGGGGGGGAAAACCGGGGGGGTGAACAACGCGCCCCCCCCGGGCCGCCCGGCGCGGGGGGGGGGGGGCTTGGTTCCTGGTTGGGTGCTGGGTAGGTGAGACTTAGTATCCGGTCAGGCATGGAGAGGAGGGACATCTCAGTGCATGGTCAGGCACTGGGGGGGGGTCGGTGCCCAGCTGGGCAGGCCATCACTGGGTGCGGGCTCATCACCTCTTGCTGAAGAGAATCTCGTTAGTCGTGTCTCTTTGCTAAGATGTTTTTAAGCAGATCTTTAGGTCTTTACACACTAACAGAGTCACTGCATTTTGTCCTTTGTAAAGATTTTAAACCAGGTCTTCTCGATATTGAATAAAAAAGCCAGTGAGAATGGCAGTGTGTGCCACACTGCTCCCCTGCCAGGCCCCCGGCCCATGGCCTTCTCAAGGTCAACCAACTTGTGCCATGCCATGCCACCAAACCAGCAGACTCTGGGCTGGCAGGGCACATACTGTGGTGCTGCCATTCAGCCCTCTTTTGTATTTTTGATATTTTTCCTTCTCCTGTTGTTCATGACTATGTATTTCAGCCAAATAATATGTGCTACTGGCCTGAGTCTGTGCTATCCCACCTTCTCTGCCAGCCACCGTCTCCCTTTACTGACTCCTGCTCCACTTTGCTTTCCCTGCCCTTCCACTGCACCACCCCACCCCTGCTAATGCCCCTGTATCCTCACACTGACCACCCCCACTTCCCAGCCTCTGCTGGCTTCCCTTCACCTCCTCTGCCAGTTCCCACCATCGTCTGGCCACTGCCCCATCACCAGGTCCCTCTACAACCAATGCCCCTTGTTCCCATCCTGGCCCCATGATGTTTTTATCACTCCTGTTGCCCTTTCTCTGCGCTCTGCTGTCCCATTGCTGCTCCAACCCTTCTGCTGAGCAAGTTCTACTACTGCCCCACTCTGTGTCCCGTACTTTGTCTCAGCGCTTAACATCAACACTGGATGGTGCCTGGGACGCATTGGGCAGAGCAACTTGATGGTCTGGTGGCAGATGAGGGAGCCAGCTATCTGGGAGCTAAGTGGGGGAGGCAGCATGGGTGTGACGCGGAGTTGGGTGGGGGGCACCCAGTATGTGAGGCGCAGGAGACATTCTAGTAAGGGTGCAGCTCAGTCCTTGCTGGCCATTTGACTACATCTCCAAAAGAGGCCAGTGGTCTAGCAGCCCCTATATGGGAGTGGTCAGCGTGGGTACCAGGGGGCTGTGGGCCAGATGATGGGGCACTGGCAGGGCTGTGCAGTGCCAAGGACTAGGATAATGGGGATGTGTGATAAAGCTGGGGTGTCAAGAGTTTGTTCCATTCTCAGCACAGCAAGCGCAACTGATTACAGCTGTGGCTGAGGCCTGGGTGGGTCATGGCAGAGGCCCAGGGGGAGGTGGCACTGCCTGGCTCCAGGCTTCAGTGCCAGGGCCTGAATCCCATTACAACAATGATGGAACCTGGTGCCTGGGCGGGAGCAAGGAGCTGGGCCGAACATTTCCTGGGCAGGGAGCGATGTCCAGGCACAAGTGGGTGGGGGGTGGGGGGGACAAGACGATGCCAGGGGCTAACCACACCTGCAGCACCTCCCAGACTGCAGACGCTCACCCAAGGTGGGGAGGCCCCCAAACAGCAGGGTGGTAGAGTCTGTACTAGCGGAGTGAGGCCATGGCTGGCCCAGCCCCTGCAGAGGCTGGCTGACCCTGCGAAAGCGGCACTTTTATGTCTCCCACCGCATGATCCACCCTCCCAGGCTGCAGGTCCTGTGTCTTCACCTGCCCCCCCAGTGCTCTGCAATCTGATTTCACCCATCCCTCCTGGGGTGCTGTCACCTTATTTTCTCCACACATCTCAGTTTGGGCAAAGGCGTCACCAACGAGAGGCAGATCAGGACACTAGGCTAGAGCAGGTGATTGGGGGAGGGCTTTCTTAGGGCAGGGCAGAGCTAGGCCCAAGTGGGGAGCACAGGGCAGGCAGGTCTGGGATGAGGGGCTGCGGGCAGAATGTATTTATACTGGCACCTGTGCGGAGTAACAAACTCTGAATAAAACAGAAAAGCTGTTTTGAATAGTGGTGGTCTGTGCACTTCATGGCGATGCAAGAGGGGGCAGAATGCCCAGAGCCCAGCTGGGGGGGGGGGGGGGGGGGGCATTTGCTGAGTGCCCCCTGTGCGCCCCAGAGAGGAAGGAAAGAAGAATAGGGGGCAGGGGGCAGGGGTCACACACTAGTGAGATGAGGGTGGGAATTATCAGCTTATTGGGGATGGGGGGGGGGCAGAGTGCCTGGATGGTGCACAGGTCACTGGCCAAGCCCAGCAGCCATGGGTGACCAATGGGCATCAGCATACACAGATGTGGCTGTGGCCTGGTATGCTCAGGCCATCATCTGTGCCCCCCCCCAACAACCTCCAGTGGCCGCAAGCAGAAATGTTTTGGGGGGGGGGGGGGAATTATATGTGAGGCTATGACAGCCACAGGGTGTCCTCTTGCCCCATGGCATCCTGTCACCTGCCCCTCTGCCCCCCCCTCCCCTCAACCTAGTGGCTGCCCCCTCCCTCCAAGCAAGCAGAGCAGCTGCTGTGTTCACACTGTTGTGATGTAATGATTGAGGCGTGCCACCATCACAACCAGCCATCCGCCCCACCTAGCCTCCAGAGACTGGGGCACCATGCTCTGCATGTGGAGGGTAGGGCTTGCCCCATGCCCTCCCTCACACCCCGCGCCATGGGGCTGGTCTCTTCATCAACACACCCCACTCACATGGGGCTCAGTACTGGCATGTGGCCCAGGCAGCAGCCAGTGAGCCGCCACCCCCCCCCCCGTAGGTGCTGGGCAGCTCCAGCGCCAGGCGGCAGCAGCAGTCAGGCACTGCCACGCAAGGTTTTACTGTTGCTGGTGGCCGGCCCAGGGGTTTCCTACCACCAGCTGCCAGAGGGGGTGGGGGGTGCAGGCAGGACCCAGGCTTGTCCCAAGCTACCTGCCCTGTGGTTGGGTGGGGATAACACTGGCATGCAATCCTGCATTCACAGTGAGTGCACCAAGGGCAAGCGTGCCCAGGACCAATGGACAGGGGCTGCATGGCCAACAGGTCTCACCAATGGGCTGCAGTTGGACTGGTTGGGGGGGGGGGGTGAGGCTTTGTAGCACAAACAGGGTTGCATGGTGTGGGCTCAGCCTGGGATGCGACTGCCAAACAGTGGCACTAGGCCCCTGTACCAGGCAGGCTGGCGCCAGAACACCTGGGCCCCCTGTGCAGGTGTTGGGGGTCAGACTAGCTAAGCCCTGCCCTCTTTGCCCAGTGTTATGATCCTATGACTAAGGGCTTAGCAATGTGCCCGCCCCAGCCACCCACCCAGGCCTGGTGCCGAGCTGCTGCCAGAAGAGCTTGGGCAGTCAGTGCCAGCTTTGAGAGCTGGCAGCCCCCCCCCCCGGTGCCCTCGCCAGCCCCAAGTTAGGTCACACCTGCCTCTGGCCATGGGCCACACTAGAGCAGCTTAAGGCTTGCTATCTTAAGGCAGTGGCTGCCCATGGCCCTAAGGCGCATGGTCCCTGGCCAAGGCTGGCAGGCTCACAGTACGTCTACAGGGGCTGGCTGTCCTTAGCACACCTGTAGGGTAGGACTAGTTGTAAGGCTTGGCATGCTAGTGTGCTGGCTCCCACCCCTGCCCCTAGGAGGCCCCAGGACTGGGGCTGCAAGTGTACAAGGGGCTCAACAGCCTAGAGCACTGTGTGCCAGGGCCAGGCTTGCCCAGCTGTACAGCACACTGCTGGTGGTGGTGGGGTGTTCCCCCCATGGCAGGTGTGGGACTGGTGGCAGCAGCAGGGCATTAGACGAGATTGCTCTGGGGATGCGGTGCTGAGTCCCAGAGAGGGGAGCAGCCCTGGGTTGCTATGGCTGACTGGATCCCTGGAACAACAAGCTGCTGCTCTGGGGCCCAGGGGCAACCCTCACATGCCCCATTGCCATCCCTCAGCTGCGGGGGGGGGGGGGGGGGG
>ML681991.1:606548-620084 GCA_007922195.1 Podocnemis expansa | reverse complement strand
CCCCCCCCCCCCCCCCCCCCCCCCCCCCCCCCCCCCCAAAGTGGAGCGACACACCCATGTGTTGTGCTGGCTCCCACAGCGTCCCCAGCACAGTGGGCATACAGCAACACACACAGGCACTGCCTGAGGACACTGGCGTGGCAGCCCACCCAGCCATCTGGGTACACTGGAGGCTGGCACTGCCAGGCAGCCTCAGGCTGACCGCTGCCCTAAGAGGCCAGATTTGACAGTCCCCTAAGTGCCCTGTTGGGACAGCAGCAGTCTCTGTGCCCTGGAGTGTGGAGCTGGCTCTCACAGTGTCTGGACAGCCTGGCTCAAAGTTTCGAGCAGTCAAAAAAAAAAAAAAAATCACCCACACTGGGGAGCGCAGCAACAGTCTTGCGCTAGCATCACTGATGTCTCAGCAGGTCGTGTGTAGGCAGCAGCACATTGGGTGAGCCCATGAGGGAATCAGGATGCCTAGGCTGTGAAGCTGCAGGCCTGGCAGGGCTGTAGGCTGGCACAGCCAGGCAAGCTGAAAGGCCTGCTGCATGGTGGGGATGGCAGAGTTGGGGCGGGGGGGGGGTGGCTCATTACTGGGTCCCATTTGAGCTATGGTGTCAAGGGCTATGGTGGGTGGCATGAGCGGTCGCAGGGCCACCCCCGCTCAGGCTGCGTGCACCCATGCTTCAGATGGTGAGAATTACTGACCCCCCCCCCCCCCCCAGTGGGCACCCAACACGCTTAGCCTGTGTGAGTGAGCCTCACAGGAATCATCCGCTGGTCTGCTCTTCGTCTTGTGTGGCAGGAGCTTTGAACAGTGGCGTCTGCCCCAGCCCCCTCCCTCCCCGGCCCCCAGGTCGCCATGCACCTCCCCTCTTCATGGCACAGCCGGACAGGGCAAAAGCGCCTTGAGAGGACTCTGCCACACCTGGTCTCACCCCGCATCTGCAAAAATTATCTTCATCTGAGCCTGAAGGGTTTAGCGCTCCCATGCTGGTGTGAAGGGCTATGGTGGATGGCACTAGTGTTGGCAGGGCCTCCTCACGGGGTCCTGGGGAATCCCTCCATGCGCCCAATAAGCCAGGCATCCTACCTTTGCAGTCAGACCAATTCCCAGCTGGTTTGGAAGTCAGAGGGCTTTATTCATTCGATTTGGCGGGGGGGGGGGGGGGGGGGGGTTAAAAAAATTTTGAGTGGGGTGGGAAAAATAGTCACACCAAAAAAAACCGGGGGACCCCCTAGCTTTTGCATCCCCCCCCCCCCCCACAACCACCCTCAGAGCAGTCCTTTGTCACTGTCCCACGCTAAGTGGCTGCTCCCCTGAGCTTCACCTGCCCCAGTCTGTACAATTGATCCAGATAGAGGCAGGGGACCCGGCCGGGGCTGCCTACGAGTGATGGGAGAAGACTCATCAACCCTTTAGTAATCTCTGTGCTGCTAACACACCCAGGTCCCATCCCAGACATACACCCACTTCATCACACCCCATGAAACGAGGAAGCAGGCCCCTGTAGGTGCCAGACGGAGGCGGAAGACCAGGCTGTATTTGACCAGGAGGAGCCAGGAGCCTGGCACTTTCTGGGGACGGACGGGCACGGCCCAGAAAAAAAAAAAAAAAAAAAAAAAAAAAAAAAAAAAAAAAAAAAGGAGGGGCCGGGGGGGGGGGGGGAATGCTACACCCGTAGTAGTAAGCAACTACCAGCTGGCAGCCTGGCCACGGGGGGGGGGCGGACGGGGCAAGCCAAGAGAGTGGGCCTCAGTGGCTACCCTGCTGCCTCAGGGCAGAGCTGGGAGTGCCTGGGTGCTGTTTATAGTGTACCTACTTGTAGGCATTGGTTAGGCCAGCGCTCATGTCACTGCCCTTCTACAGCGCCTAAAAGCCCAGGTCCCCTAATAAAGCACGTGGAGCCCCAGAAAGCAGTCAGTGAGGCTTTTCAGTCACGCTAGCACAATGGCTCCCCCCCCCCCCCCCGTCACATCCCGACGGGCAAAGGGATGAACTAAATTCTTAGGTACCAACTTAAAAAAAAAAAAAATTGTATAATAAAGAGCCATCATAAAAATAAAAGAGGGAAACGTCTACAACATACCATGACTACTTTATAATCCACATGCATGATTTTTCACTTTTATACATCAAGACAATTAAATCTAACCAGGTCACTCACTAGAGAAACACAGTGAGAAGTAATGGAAACTTCCCAGCGGTTTAAGTTGAACTCACCTGCCTGAGTTGATGCTTTGATCACCAAATTCTGTAGGCTACTGAGCCAAAAGCACCGCAATAACATTGGGTTTGATAGTGGCTATCAACTGCGGGAGCACACAGTCCGGGTTGGAGGGAGCCAGACTGTTCTCACTGATGACCAAGGACAGAATGAACAATGGTCTTAAATAGGAGTAAAAGCAGTTTAGGTTGGTTACAAGGAAAAGCTTTTGCATTACAAAGCTGGTGATGCACTGTAATGGCTTACCCACTTCCATGGGTGTTGCTGGTGCTGGGCCTGCAGGGCAGGGCCTGCTGCATCACCCAGCTCCAACTCCTGCTTCCTGTCGCTGGCCAGCAGCAGCAGGAACCAGCCCCCGGCAGTGGCTGGGGCTGCATCGGGGCCTCCTGCTGCTTGCCGGCAACAGCCAGAGCCAGTCCTGGCTCTGGGCTGCTTGCTAGCTGTGGCAGGAGCTGGCGCCAGCTCCGGACAGCCTGACGCTTACTGGCAGCTGGGAGCTGGATCTGACGCCAAGCCACTTGCTGGCAGCGGCCGGTGCCGGTTCTGGGTTTCTTGCCAGCAGCGGCAATAGCTGGAGCCAGCTCCAGGCTGCCTGCTGCTTGCCGGCAGCGCCAGGGGCCAGATCTGTCTGTGGGCCACTTGCCAGCAACAGCTGGGGCCGGATTTAGCCCCAGAGCCTGGCTGGGCCCTTGGAGCCAGCTCAGGGCCCAGGGCGGGGCAGGGGCAGGGCCAGGGCCCTGACCCTTTTCTGGCGGGCAGCAACTCTCCTGCCCAGCAAGGTAGTGAGAGATTTTTTTAAAGATACAGCTTGACAAAGCCCTGGCTGGGATGACTTAGTTGGGGTTTTGGTCCTTCTTTGAGCGGGGGGCTGGGTTGAACTAGATCAGTGGTTCTCAATCTTTTGTGGATTGTGGCACACTTAGCAGCATTTCTGCAGCCCTGCAGGACACACCAGACCATGCCCCTGCCCCGGGGCCAAAGCCAGTCATTTCCCCAGCCCTCCATCTCACACTTGCTGCTGTGTGGCAACATAGTCGTGTCCTGACACGTTGGTTAAGAACCACAGGACTAGATGATCTCCTGAGATGCCTTCAAGCCGTAATCTTCTAGGCGTTTCCCTCCACTTGCGTATAGAAATCTTTTGCTGGACTCCATGCAGCTGCTTCCTCCTTGTCTGGCAAACTCACTCAGCCAAATAATTGACCATGTACTCAGTTAAGTTAAGTACATAGATTTAAAAAAATAAAAATTAAAAAGAAAATCTCATTACAAGAAAAACACAAAACTGAGACTAGGAAAATAAATATAAGGCTGACACCTTCCTCCTCATGACATGTAACTAGGAGATGAAGTGGTAAATGGCCCTGGTTCAGCATTTGGTTACCAGACATCCCGATTTTACAGTGACACTCCTGAAATTCAGGGCTTTGGCTCTTGTACGGCCTAGCACCCCATTTTCTCTGTCCTGACTTTTCACACTTGCTGTCTAGTCACCCTTGAGCAAAGATAGCCAGCGCAGTTTGGCTGCACGCAAGAAACATTGCAAGTACACAATTCAAACGAAAAAAATCAGTCGCCCCCTTTGTTAATTAATGCTGCCAGTGCTTCGCTGCCAAAAGGGTAACAGCGCCACTACCCAGCTGCAAAATGCTTCAACCGTTGGGCAAACAGCCTGCTGTGAGCTTTCTGCCAGCACCGTAACGGGAATTTTTTTTTATGCCTGGGGCAGGCAGCCCCAGACACCCCCCCCCAACCCCAATCCAACATGAGGCCTGATCCACCACCAGTAGCTTCTGCCACCGCCAGGTGGGGGGACGAGGGGGGAATCCAGCTCCCCATGGCCTGTCAGCGGGGGCAGCAGGGGACTGGATGTGTCTTCAGCCATGAGCCCCAGTGGTGTTAGCAGTCCCAGGTGCTGAATTTTAGCGGATCCAGGGGATGGATCCAGCGCCCTGTGGCGGCTGGGGATGGTCCAGCCCCAGCCCCAGCCACTGCGGGAAGTCAGATCTGTCCCCTGTGCCTGCTAAAATTTGGCACCTGGGACTTTGCCCTGCTCACCCCAGCCTAGTTACGGCCCTGCTTTCTGCTCCTGGGCACAGCATCTCCCAGCCCGCGCAGTGCTCATGGCCTTTGGCAAAGCAGCTTCCCTGATTGCATATTCTCTTGCAAGCCATGTCCAGCAACATGGACCCTACCAAGCACACTCAAAACTTCTCCACCCAATTCCAGAAACTTCCAGCTGTGCTAACTGTGCCACAGCCTAGCAACAATGAACCAGCCCAAATTCATGTCTATGTCCTCTGCAGTGTATCTCTTAAAGCCAGATCGCCCTATTAGGTATGGGAGTTACAACTGCATCTGGGGCGTTCACATCCTGTTTCCCAGCAACAAATCCTCTCTCATGCATAGGCGATGCCAGCTGGAATACTCTATAGGGACCTCTCTGTAGGCTAGTGCCTGTCAAGTGTAGTGCTGGGACCCAGTTTATTGCCTGATTCTGAGCACATGGGACACATGGTAGCTTCTTCCAGACATCTGGTAGCCGATCTACCTCTGCGCTCACAGTGACCCCTGCAATGAGGTTTATTGTATGTTGATGAGTTATAATCCAGTAATAAGAGGCAGCATGCTCAAAGCACCGTACAGAATCTTTATTGGAAGAGAACTGAGAGCAGAAGGAACCAGGCAGACAGGTTTCCCTAGCACTAAAACAACTCTTCCCGCTAACACTGTGGCAACCGCAATGACCTAAGGTAATCTGAAACACCACATATTCCTCTCCCGCTAATGAAAACACCCTTCTCCCTTCCCCACAAAGAATAAACACTAAACTAGGAGATGAGGGTAGACTGCCCCATCTCTGGCAAACCCCCATAGAATTATTCTGCCCAGTGAGGAGGGGAGTCACCACTAGCTAAAGATGCAGCTGAGTAGGAGGCCTTCCCTCTCCAGGTTAATTATGGCAAACTTCTGGTGTGCTCCCACTGGAAGGTGGTATTGGTGGCAAGGTACCACTGGTACCAGAGAAGCAGCAGGAACTGGAGAGGATGACGTGTCTGGTTGATCCAGGGAGGAAGCCAAAGGTGTTGGAGATGTGGCTGGAGCAAGAGAGACATGAACAGTTGATTTGTGCCCCGATAGTATATCATCTCTAAGGGCAAAGTCAGTTTGAGATATATCCTCAGGATGGGTGTGACTGAGTAGCAACTGACTGACCTGTCACAGCCAAACCAGGCCATCTGCCACCTGGAAAGAATAGGAAATAGGTCCTATCTGGGTGATAACTGTTCCTGGAACCCATTTAGTTCCCGAAGCATAGTTTCAAGCGAGGACAGGATGTCCAAGACTGAAGCTGTGGTCCTACGTTCTTGGTGCATGTCTGATGAAATGCTCCAGCTGTTGGTGTTGAACCACTTGTCATGTTTCTTGTGGTTTCAACAAATCAAAGCAAGACCACAACTACTGTGCCATCATAAGGAAAACTGGAGATACTTCAGTCATTGCCTGTAGCGTAACAAAAAGTTGTCCTGATGCTTCTGAAGAGGTGAATGTCCCCGCACAGATTTTAGAGCTTGCTTTATAGCCTTTACAAATCTTTCTGTGAGGCCACTGATGGAAAGATGCTATGGTGCTGACCTGATGTGATGTATTCAGTTGGCCTTCATAAACTTTCAAAAGCCTGGGAAACAAACTGTGCTCCATTGTCATGCACCAGCTGTTCTGGAAAACCATAACAACTAAAGAAGCAGTTTCTGGCTAGTGTTTTCCATAGTAGTGGACTGCATTACAGAGATTTGTGTCCACTTAGGAAGGGTCTCAACAAAAATTAAAAATATGCATCCTTCAAATGGGCCAGCAAAATCAACATGAATACGTTGCCATGGCCTTTCAGGGTGAAGGGGTGACAACTGAGGGCATTCCGGATGCTCTGGCATGAGGTACATGCTTCTAACCATCTCTTTGATGGCTCTGTCCACGGCTGGCTACCAGAAATAGCTCCATGTGATGTCTTGCATGTGCACTATGCCACAGTGCCTTGCAGGGAGCTATTCCAACAAATGTGGAATAAGAGACGCACACCCCACAAAAACAACACTTATACTGGGTTGATAGTGCTATCCTCCTAGACATGTAGGGAACGAGGTCAGGTGAGAGCTGGGAGTCAGATAAGGATATTCCATGAGTCACAAGAGCCCTAACCTGAGCAAGTACTGGGTCAACGCATAGCACTCTCTTCATTTGCGTAACCATGACAGGTGTGTTGTCCACGTGTTCACAGTAAAAGAGTCCTTCCTGACCTGGATCGTGACAATATATTGGTAAGGCTAGCCTTGAAAGACTGTCTCTGTTGCAATGCAGAGAGGATTGCCAATACTGTATATCAATGCCCTCATTGCATACCACTAGAAGCCAAAGGTAGAATGCCTATGTGTGGCCCCAAAAGCAATGTCAGGGGGTTGATGATCAGCGAGAACTGTGAACTTCTTTCCCCACAGGTACTGGTGAAATTTTCAAATGCCGAAAATAATGCCCAGCACTTCATGTTCAATTTGGGCATAGTTAGTATCTGCCTTTTTCAAGGTGCATGAAACAAAAGCAATGGGCCTCTCTTCACCTGAAGCCATAATGTGTGGCAACACGGCCCCAGCTCCATAAGGGAAAGCATCACAGACCAGCTGTAGGGGTAAGGATGGCTCAAACCCTCGAGTTTACCAGTGCAAGTTTAGCTTTGCTAAATGCAGCATCACAGGCCTCAGTACAGTTCCAACCCTTGTACGGCCCAAGAAGCTCATGTAGAGGTTTCAGGAACGTCACTAACTGTGGAATAAACTTGCCATAACCCTAAAAAAGGAGCTAGTCTGACTTACATTCTGAGGGAGCAGAGCATCCATGATAGCTTTAACCTTGGCTGGACACTAATGGAGGCCATCAGCATCAATTATATGTCATAAATCTTCAACCAAAGGCTGGAAAAATTCACATTTATCTTGATGAAGGCATACAACATACTCTTCCCAGTCTTTGCAGTGCAGCTTTGAAGTTCTTAAGATGTTCCTCCTCATTTTTGCAAGTGACCAGGTTGTTGGCCAGATAGCACTGCACTCCTGTTAAGCCACTCAAAATCTGGTCCACTGCCCTCTGGAAAAAAGCTGGGGCTGAAGTAATTCTGAAAGGTAAATGGTAGTGTCTGTACAACCCCTTATGTGTTACAATAGTCATCAACTCTTGAGATTTTATTTCCACATGCATCTGTAAGTATGCTTGACTCAAATCACTCTTGCTAAATTTTTGTTCCCCAGCCAAACCCACAAAGATGTCCTCAATGCAGGCAAGAGAATGTTGCTCCACAATTAACATTGGGTTAACAGTTAACTTGAAATCTCCAAAAATCCAAATGGAGCTGTGTTTCTTTACTACCAGGATGATGCATGTTGCCCACTGGCTGTACGTAACTGGCACTAAGACGCCGTCCTAGACTAGCCACTCCAAGTTTCCTTCCACCTTGGGTCTGATGGCAAATGGCACCATTCTGGCCTTCAGACATTTTGGTTGGCAATCATGCTTAATATTTCACTTCACGAAGAGTCCTTTCATGCTGCCTAAGTCTTCTCTGAAAACACCAACATGTTTCACTAGACCATTGCCAGACTGATTTCTTCTTCAGTCAACTGACGCACTTCTGCCCAGTTGAGTTAGATGTTCCTGGGCCAAGCTCTTCCCATTAGAGCTGGGTAATTACCCTTCACCAGAGGCAGCCTGAGGCAACTGAGGTCACTACATGAAGGCCCATTGTGGACCCCCCTAAAAAGCCCATGATAGGCCCCCCCCCCCCCCCGGTCACCCGCTCTGTGGCCCCAGTTCCCCCAGCAGCCCTAACCACCCCACACCATCCCCAGGACTCCTTGTTTTGTTTGGTTTTTTTGGTGTGTGTGCGTGCGTGTGTGTGTGTTTGTTTTGGGGGGTTTTTTTTGTTTTTTGTTTTTTTTTTGCTGACCAAGACTAACATGACTATCCTCCCGGAACTCAAATTATTCTTGGGAGTGATATTTTTAAAGAGCTTTCCATTCTGAAGCTTGTGAGTTAATCATCTTTCATATAACATAAATGAGCTAATGCTGAACCACAAAGTTAAAATAAAATTTTAAAAAGTAAATGCATTAATTCATAAATAAAAAGTGGTAAAATTAATGATGGCTCTAAAATACAACATTTAAAATTTTGGCAGTCAAATCTCACAATTTTTTATATAGGCTTGGGTTTGCGTACACTAGAAGTCTAATACAAATAATTATAATAAATAAAAACAAGTGAAAAGAAGATTTCTAGTCTGTAGCTATAAATGAAAAACACCAAATTTCAATGAACTTCTCTGAAGTACTCAAGTTTATAAGACTCTGGCCCCCTCAAAAATATTAAATAGTAAGTACAAAAGAAGCTAAAAAAAATCACTAAAAAAAGAAGAAAGACATAGAGCACAGACATTACACACAGCTGTAATGATTGCTTGCGGGCAGCACTGTATTTATATCTAGCAGCCTATATGGACCTACCTGGTAACTTGAGCTAAACAAAGTGAAAGGAAAAATTGTCACAAAGGCAAAGGAAAAGGCAAAAGACAAACAGGTAAAAAATAAAAGGAAAAAGCAATATTTCACAAAATTAAAAAATGGCAGAATAAATGGCCACACTGAGGAACTAAACCATTGGAAAAGTTCCTTCTGTTGTGCTGTCTATTGCTTGCTCCTGCTTTTTTAGCATGTCAGTGTGAAGGTAATGGGCAGATAATGGTGAAATCTGCCATTTGAACGAAGCACAAATCTTAATGATAGTTTGCCTTGATGAGCCAAGACTGAAAAGTGCTTAGGATTCCAGCCCGGCTAGCTCTGCTAGATGGGAACTATTGTTATATCTTTCTGTATTTTCATTTCTGCCAACAAATTGAGGAGGGGGCCCCAGGCAGCCGCCTGCTTCACATATCCCAAAAGTCACTGTGACCTGGGCCCCCTGGGATAACCTTCTGAATGTGCCAAAAATCAGGGCAAGCTGCAAAACCAGGGGCCAAACCTCCAAACCACTGACAGGTGGTATTTAAACCAGTCTCCCAGTCAGTAACAAAACATGCTTCTGATTCCCCACCCTGGTCATCACCAAGCATAACAAAACAGAAACAGCCCTCTTACTGCACATCAGTTCCTATGGTCCCCGCCAGCCACTGGGTCTCGTTAAGAAATAGATTTTCCAGATGCCAAAGGGCCAGCCACATCACCCAGAACAATATAGGCTTGGAGCTTACCCAAAATACCATGCTGCCAGCCGTTCCTTTAGTAACTACAACAGAAGGTTTAATATAAAAGGAAAACAAACAACATATGTTTGATGTTAAAAGGTCAAAGTGAATCACATAGATACAACTGATTTAGAGTCCATAGAAAGCAAATCCTTGAAGATCCTGTAGTTTGCAGGTTAGTCCCACTCCTCTGGTGTGCACCCAGCAGCAGCAGCAGCTGGGTGGGTCTCAGTCCTTTGTTCAGTCCCAGAAGGATATTTCCAGAGGAGAGTGTTGATAGCAGGTTGCAGACTAAAGCCTAAAGACAAAAAGGAGATAGGTCCCCTCCCTTTTATCTCAGAGTCCTTGCCAGATCAAAATGGAGTTGGGCCACATGGTCAGTCTAGGTAACTGGTCAAACAGGTTTCTTCTTGGGCCCACTGCAGGTGGGCGCCCCCCTGATGTGGCCATGAGGAGGAACAATAGTTCTATAGACACCCAGTCTGGGATTGCCTAAAGAACAAATCACTTGGAACACACATAAAAACAAATAATTTTTAATTTCTAATACAGGAATGATACTTACATACAAACAATATAATCATTCTTAGCAGATTATAGCCTATTGACACCAAACATGGTATATCACATATGGGTTATTGCAAATATGAAATATTAATATGAAAGATAACCATAAACAGTCCCCTGGACCCAGGCAGTGTCACAGCCACCACTGCCCTTCACTACAAACAGTGGTGGTTCTGCAGTCTGTCCATTGAGCACTACTTTCACATCAATAGTACCCAACAGGAGAACAGGCTCCCCAGTGTACGTCTTCAAAACAATTATTGTCAGCTTAAGTGGTAACTTTCAAAAGTCCTTCTCATACATAATGTTAGAAACTACTGAAACGGCAACACCAATGTCCAATTCCATGCGTACAGGTTTATCTTCCAACACAGGTGTCACCCAGAATTTATGTGGGCCCGCTGTTATAGGAAACAACATGGAGGAACTCTTCATCTTCCGACTGGGTGTCACTGTGATCACCTGGTGTCTGCTCTACTGCATGCAGAATTTCCCTTTTAGTCCACTGAACCAATGGCTCATTTTTCTCAGGTTTGCCTCTTCTGGTTGGTTCATCTATCCTTTGTTCGCAGGCATGTTCAATGTGCCCTCTCATGCCACACTGTTGACAGAGTAGTTCCTTACACGAGCACTCCGATACAAGGTGACCCTGCTGCTCACACTGGTAATATTCTCGTCTCCCCAATGCCCTGTAGATAAGGTGTGGCCAGGGGTATTGTATGCACTCTGAAACTGAGCTGTCGCATGTCTTGGGTGCCACGTTCCATGGCGACTGCACTTCTCAACAGCCTTCTGCAAGGTGAGTTGACCATCAGTTAATAGGCGTTTCACTATGCAGGCCACACATCAGCCTGTCACGCAGCAGTTCATCTAACGTGGTCTTGCAGTCAATGTGTGTTGCCAGCTTCTTCAGAGTTTCTGTGAATTGTACAACTGATTCAACTTCACCTTGGCTCCTCTGGTAGAGCCTATATCTCTCTGCAGTTACCAGTGGCTTTGGGAAAAATGTCCTCCAAGAACTTCCACTAGGTCACCATAACATTTTTGTTTTGGTTTCTCCAGATAAAGCAAATCACAGAGCAAACTGTAAGTCTTAGCACCAGTGACTGTTAGAAAAACTGGCATCTTCAGCTCATTGGTTATATCAATTGCTATTACAAATTTTTAAATCAGGCTGTATATTTGTTCCACATACAAGAAGATCTGTCAAATGGTTTGCGTGGTGGCCCAGGTAGTCTAGTAAGTGAAGTCATGCTGCCCTCTTGTGGTTATTGTTTATCTCTTCCCTTGTACTTCCAGGAGGCGGATCAGCTTTCAAACAGTCAGCCAGCCAGCCCCTAGGGTAGGGGTCAGCAAGCCTAAAGATAAGAGCTATTTAAAAATATTCCTTTAATAACCAAGTGTCTCCTGAGCACCACAATGAGTGTAGCCTCAGGGTGGGGGTGTTGGAGGAAGTTGGGCCAGGGTGCCTCATGCACATTCACATGGCCAGGGGTGAGGGTCTAGAACCTGAAGCAGGCCCCCCCCCACAGTCTCTCAGTGCTGGGGAGCCTGGAGCCAGGGATGGGACACCCACAAGGCCCACTGGGGGCCGGGGGGGGCCCCAGTTTTTGGGCCTGGGGGGGGGGGGGGCAGCTGAAGAGCCGCATGTGGCTCCAGAGCGCCCCTGCCATAGGCAAACAGATCAGCTTTCAGCGCCATACCCCCCCCCCCCCAACTCCCAGGCAAGCACTAAATAAAAGTTTTGTTCCTTACATTGCACTCTGGTTTTCCTTAGTTCCCAGGATTGTTGAGAATAGCCAACTCCATCTCTATCCCATCCTCATCTGGTAGTTGTAGTATTACTGGTGAATTATCATCCAGCATACGCAGAGGCAGCATACGCAGAGCTCCATAGCAAATCTTTATTGGAAATGAACTGAGAGCAGAGGAAACCAGACACACAGATTTCCCTATCACCAAAACAACCCTCCCATCTATCACTAGGGGAACCCCAATAAACTAAGGTAATTCAAATCAACACAGGGTTGCTCATATTATTGCCTGGGAGACACCATGTGTTCCCAGGCAGCTGAAACCATGGGACTATTTGTATTGCAGTAGCACTCAAGAGGCCCAGCCCGCCTCTGCTGAGTGCTGTCCAGAGCCAGACCATCTGGCACACCAGCCCCCCTCCCAAAGAAGAGGGTGCGGGAGAGCAGAGCACAGCACTGTGATTCCCATCGGTGGTCTGGCTGGCTTTGTGCTCACGTCCATGGGTCTAACCAGGCCCAGAGTCAGAGGGGTTAATGCGCCCCTGGCCTGCAGTCAGAACACTAACCAGTTAACTTTGGGTGGGTTTCACTGGCAGCCACCAGCCTGGTCCTATGGTAAACACATCATTGAAAAACCAGTGAACCTTGGAACCAAAATACAAAAAGGAGAGGCCAAGCACTGATGTGGCTAAAAGATGACACAGGAAAGTTTTCATGTAGCCACTAGCCCATCTTCCTTTCCCATTAGTGGGCAGTCATTTCGGTGGCATTACGGGGTGATAGCTCTTCTCTCAGGGGTGGGGGGAGACCAAATGTTTGTTGAGGGTGCCTGGAGCTGCTGCTGTGGTGATGGTGACCAGTCTACTCCTGCTTCCTTGAAGACCAAACACCCAGAACAGAGAGCAACAAGACCTGGAACCAGTAGGCAGAAAATGCAACTTCTGTCTCTGATGCTGATGCTCAGCCCTCCATAGTGTGGCCTGAGACACGTGGGTGTGTCTGTGCAGCATTTTGGAGCTGCAGAAATGATGAACCCAGGCTCCAGGGCCTCAGTGCTCCAGCTACAGCCTGTGCAGTGGTTTCACAGCACTACAACAAGCCCTAGTCAGTCTGCAGCCAGGCTGGGGGGTGAGCTCCCTTGAGCAGTTAGACTCAGCCTCCAAGACCTGCAAACTGAAGCCAGCGTGGGCTGTTGGACAATGAATTTAGCTGCCTCTCTGGTCCTAGGCTGTCAGAGACAGAGACACTTGCAGGTGGCTAAGCCAGGCTTGTGACAGAGGAGCGCTGGTTCAGGGAGGAAATGGTGTGGGGAAAAGGGTGACCCATGAGGCAGGAGTGGAAGCAGGAGATCAGTTCTCCCATGCCTGGCATTTCTGGAGGCAGCAATCAGCTGGGCTCTGCTCTCCAGCTCAGGGTGCTATAGGCTCAACAAGAAGCCATCAGAGCCAGAGCTCCAAGAGAGAGTGAGTCTGGCAGCCCAAGGGCAGGGCTCACTTGTTTCCAGTCCCTCGTCTGGCATTTTCATCCTCTGGACTCTTTGTAAGGGTCCCAGAAGGAAATTGTTATACCAAAAAGTGCACCCAGGCAAGCACTCCCTAATAAAAAGACTAGCAGGATCTTATTCAGAAGGCAGTCTCTCACGCTCTCTCTCTCTCTCTCTCTCACACACACACACACACACACACACACACACACACACACACACACACACACACAC